>JALGBA010004198.1:0-115000 GCA_023970755.1 Azemiops feae
GAGTGTGTCATAGACATCACATATACCCAAATTACAGTAAGCTTGTCTAACCCAGTATGTTTTTCTGCCATCCCTGACAGCACTTCTGTGCAGTTTCACATATGACTTTCTTTTAGGTTCTGCAACCTGAGAAATTCTCTAATTCAGCCTTTCCCATCCTGGTGCCTTCCAAATTTGTTGGGTTACAGCTTCCAGAATTCCAAGCCATCAGGCTGAGGAGGACTTTTTTAATTGGAACTTTTTGAATCTGACTGCTTTTAGGCAGGCAATGGGTATGCTTGTCAGCGGAGCTACAGCAATGACTAGAGATGCCCTCAAAACTCAAAAGTAACTGATACGTAAGTTGAATCTGGCTCAAATTCCTTGGAAGTATAATGAGCTCTAATGCAGATCTCAGATATTTTGCATAACGTGGAGAAAAGAGTTCTTAGCAAAGTTACAATAATATGAGATGGTCTGAAGATTTACCATTTCACTCTTTATTAGTTTAACTCCTTTAAAGATAAAGTTCTTCTCCTAAAACTGCTAGAGGTGGTATTTTATGGAAAAAAGGAGAGGGGAGAGTGGATATAAATCACCAAACTAGAATTCAAGATACAAAAATAACAACATTCAATTCAAGCTATTAGGATTTCAGGGTGGTTTTGATAACATATCCAATCATAATATGTAATGGGGAATAAATTAAAAAATACCTGTATTTTCTGCCACAATAGGATGAATATAAAAGAATAGACTTTTTTAGATCAAGAATGGGCAATGTTTATATGGCTGACAGCAGATGTCAGCCTTCCAACTTTTTGGAGAGCTTTAGAGGCCCTCAGGTAATGTGACAGGAAAGTCTGGACCATTGACCATATTCACTCTGGGCATGTTTTAAAGAGGAAATATGAATGGGACTTTGGGATATAAATAGTTCCCATTTCTACTCTTCTTCTTCCACCATTTTAAAATAGCCTGAAACTGCTGTATTTTGGGTCTTGAAGATGAAATATTTAGATTGTGAAGGAAAACATAATGAGGTACGATATTTTTCAGATCAACTCAGTCCTCTGAACTTTCTCACAAGCAGATTATTTTGATATGGGGTCAAAATTATCTTTAGCTCCATGATAGGTAGAATCTAATGCAGTTTCTAGGAGTCGCAAGGAAAGAATATGAAATTCTTTCATATTTTTTCCTCACTGCCCAATCCATGTGGTCATCCTCTGGAAACAATATAGTACCATTTCCAAAGATAATTCCAGCCCCATTTTGAAAAGAGTATCTATTTTTCCTAGTCCCCCAGGAAGGCTTTTACCTTAAAAGAAGTTTAAGACCATAAAAACAGAATGGTTTAAAAGCCTTCATGCCACCTCAGGTTACTGTAAACTTAAATTCATTGTTATTTCAACATATATTTTTTCAAAAGCTAACAAGTTGGATTTGTATCTCCTTGAGCAAAATGTGAATTATGAGAAAGTCATCTGATCAATCTCTAGCTACAAATCCTACTAAGCGGAGTATAGAACTTCTGAACAGTGACTTATGTTAACAGTGTCACCCTAATGTTGAAAAGTCTGGGAAGAATAATGTCAGGTGTTACTGATATACAGAAAATATCTCATCCGGTATACTCAACATCCATACCTTTTTTACACTTGCAACTTGTAGGTTCCCATGGTTTAATGGGTCTCTTCCATTTGGCTTTCTAAATAAAGACAGAGCAATTTTCCAATATTCTCAAAATTGTGCTTCCTGGCACTCTAAAGAAGCTATTCCAGTATGGAATAAATGCTTTTGAAATTACTTATTTTTTATATTCCTGCCTCATAGAGTGCTGCCTATAAGGCCACTTTAATTTTTGTCGGATTACTTCACATTGCTGTCTCCCAACATGGTGGAAGATTTAGAGGTAAGACTGCTTTGTTGTTTTCAAAGGCATATTTATTTACATTTATGTATGAGAGCATGTATGCATGGGTGACTGAGAGATTACACTCATGTTCAGCTCTTTGATATTATTGTGATAATTAGTAGACAAGCCATCATCTTTCCAGTAAAGAAGAAACCACTATGCAGGCAATTTTCTGCTGGTTAACTGCAGGAACACAACCAATATTTTAAAGAGGCCATGTGACTCAAGGAATTAGTTTGCTGGCTTTCCCCCTCTAGATCTAAAGCATGCCATTAGTTGCAAGACAACATGGGAGATGTGCAACAAGAATGTGTTTCTGAAATCAGATTTGAACTTCTATGATTAGAAGTGTGTGTGTGTGTGTGTGTGTGTGTGAGAGAGAGAGAGAGAGAGAGGGAGAGAGGGAGAAAGAGAGAGAGAGAGAGAGAGAGTGTGTGTTGTTTGACTGCTGAGTTTTGATTCCCCATGGATTGAAGTCAGACATGAAAAGTATTTTGGGAGCTTTGTCTGGTGGAAATTAGTTTGTGTTACAAAATCAACAATTTGGCAGAACTCAGCTGAATTGGCAGCATCGTCCAAAGAGAAGCCCAGAAACGGGACATTTTAGGTTTAAGATTCAAAGTTTCTACTCTGTGAGCAGTCATGGGGCGGGGGGGAAGCAAATTTACAGTGCTTTACAGAGATCAAACTTTCAAACTCTCCACTATCATAAATATAAATATATTTATATAAGATGTTTAGTATATTCTGATTAACAGAGGAACTTTTGTGGGACGTAGGACATCCCCCACCCCCACTCTTTATATCTATGCTATGTATAGCACATAATAGATCTTGATGGTGTCGCTCTCAGAAAAGGAATGATAATGTTGCTGAAATATGGCTTATGGTAAAAGAATATATGCTTTACAATAGCTTGGCAGGTGTTTCAAGGACAGCCTAGAACAATTCAGGAGTTTAGTCACATAAGGAAATGAGATAACCTGTTTAACACCTTGCCTAGCAGGTGCTCATGAAATATATTTGTTTGATAAATCCTGAAAAAAAAAATCCAAATCCTTTATATAAAATAATTTTGTTCTCAGATTGTAGTGCAGCTTTCAAAGCATTTCCCCAACAGAATTCCTTACAGAATTATTGGTCGATACATAGAATTTTAGATCCTATAGGTTTTTCTTATCATTTTATGAAACAGATAAAAGTAGTCACTTTATAGTTCTTCTTTTCCCATTTTGCACTATTATTTTTAAAGAGGCATGCAGTAGAGAAAGAGATAGATATTCCAAAATATTAAATTTGAGAGGAATCATTTCCAAACTAATAATGCTTGAATCTCTTCCTCCATCAGTCTATAAAATAACAATACCTTTTTTTTCAAATGTGGAATATAATATGATGGTTGCAAATTTTTCCAGGTGTACATTTAGATTCTTGTCCTTTGGCTATCTCGTCAGGCTGCAAGGAATCCACCATGAATAAAGCACAGTGTAATTGCTGCTACTGATAGCTAAAGAGGGGACTTGCTTCTACTTAGGAGATTAAAGAAGCACTCCTTTTTAAAATTGAACTCATGCTGTTTTTGTACCTTTTCACACATATTAACTTAGGTCATTAAAAAGGGGCTAATTAAGGGGGGGGGAATTAAACCAAAGAGCCATTTGTCTATTCCCGAGTATGGTTCTTCATTTCTCTGACTAGTAGCAATTTGGTTTTAAACCAAGAGCATCAGAGGCTGCTCAGGGCAAGCTTAAAACTTGTGGTGCTTTTGGTGAGATGTATTTCTCTCTCATTATGCACCTTGTAAAAATAGAGAAGTTCTCTTATCAGAATTAGTTGAGATTAGCTAATGAAATTCTTACTTTCCCATCAACCTCTAGGGCTGGGGCAATCAAAGAACCATTTTATCATCTGCAGTTAACATCAGAGAGGCTACTGCACCATTAGAGCATTTAAAATTTATCTGGAATTTCAGTCTTTGAGAATACTAAGTACATTACATATTCCTGATGAAATACAATGTTTTGAATTGCGAATAAATAGTTCTTTATTGAAAACCAATTCTATTTCTTCTTTGGAAAAGGAATAAAATTTATTTTAATCCCAGACATTTTGAGAATAATTTATTTATAGAAAGTTTACAGTAAGCTTATTTATAGTAAGCTATCTCTAAATGTAAGAAATGATGCTTTTGTTTTTATTTTACTTTTTGTTAAGAGAATTATTATAATTTTTATTAGAAATTCTAAACTCCAAAACAACAATATGTTCATAACATATTATACAAATTTACTGAAGGGCATCTAGTCAAACCCATATAATGCAGATTACTCAAAATCTTCAAATCTACCTTGCTAACTCTTGTTTTTTTTCTGTTGAAAAGCTCTTCAAGAAAAAAAATGAAACACACACACACACACACACCACTTTATTCCAATGTTGGGATGGTTTGGGATTTCCACCAGGCCACAGGGGGCTGTCTGCTAAATGCCAGGGTCTCATTAGTCACTATCATGATGCAGGGACACAGCCTAGATGTTGAAATATTTAGGGAGTGTAACGCTGGGAATCAAAAGCCTTTGGAAAGCAAATGCCTCATCCCCACTTAAGTGATTAGGTAGCTTTAGAAATGAAATAGATGACAGACAGACAGACAGACAGACAGAAAGACAGACAGATTCCCATGATAACGTAGAATCATAGAGTCATAGGATCGGAAGGGATCTTGGAGGTTCAACCCTTTCCCAGGGCAGGAATCCTCACATCACTTTGAATACAGGATTATCCAGTCTCCAAAATAGTCTGTAATTGTGCCACTAAAATAGGGCCATTTTGCTACTGAATTTTAGGCAAGAATTATGGGGGTACTTGAGATGATACATATGTCCCTGGTCACAGATGAATCATCCCAGCTTCATTCAATCTGATGAAGAAACAAAGTTGGAAAATATATGGTAGCAATTATATGCACCACATTTATCTGCCTATGCTTGGTTTGGGGTTCCTCATGTTATCCCTGATGGAGAATCCTAACCAAAATCATCTTTCCACCAAATACTACCTTAAAAAAGGACATTGCCCTCAAGTTTCATTTGTGAACTGTCTGTAGAGCACCTTGGATAAGGTTGATCTGGCCCAGAAACTATTTTATTACATTCTTATTTTTTTAAAAATGTAAAGTTAAACTATTCCAGAAGAAATAGGTAGAATTTGCCTGTGGGAAATGCCATAAGAAATGAGCTGATTGTCACTTTTTTCCCCCTGCTTGGGTTAGCTATGATGTGATGTACAGAATTGATCTGTACACTGCCTTTCCACTTATGGTGTGTCATAATCATCTAAATTCCTCTAGCTTCCACTTACATTGAGCTTCACACCCTGATTAAGAGTTTCTTATACTGTATGTTCTTGAAAACCTAGCTTTATTTTCAAGATCTGTAAGAACTTGTGATTTTGATGGTAAATGTTTTGAAATGACAGTATCTGGTGTATAAAGTTATAATGTAACTCAAGGGTTGGGGAGAGGGGTTATTCATACCAATATTTACAAGTTAAATTCTGTTTTTCCTAGGTCAGTAGTGTCTCAATATGCATGGAATATCAAGAACAATGGAAGAGTGGGAAGAGAGATCTTGGAGGATAATAAGGCTTTAGGAATGGATATTTTTTAGTCAGGTTTCTAGATTTATCAATTTATAGATACTCTTATAAATTTGATAACTGCTTATATCAACAGTTCTGGAAATCTCATCCTTTAAACCGATGATGGCAGCATATGACTTCTTTTAGCATAGTCAATCATATACTATAAATAAGTAGGTATGGTTCCCTCAGTGACATTCTACAGACGTTTTTCTCAAGCATGGCAATTTTAAAATGTCTGGACCTCATCTCCCAGAATTCCCCAACCAACATGGCAACTGAAGGCCACCCACATCTTAAAGTTGTCGTGGTTGAGAAACACTGCTTTTTTGGTATTTCTGCTGGTTTTTATATATTATAAATTGAGATATTATTGAATATCAGTTGGAACATGCAAGTTGCACCTATATACAATTTCAGATTAGCATATTGGAGCTTCTTCCTAACAGCAGTGCTAGTGGTGCACCTGTCAATCAAATTGTTATCATTTAAGGAAAATTCTTATCTTGGGGATCTGGCCTTATTTGGCAGCTGCTAAGCTCAGTGCCACAGCCAGATTCCTGAATTGAATTTCTCTTCTGGCTATGAAGAAGCATTCCCAATTTTCTTTGAGGTCTTGGAGACCTGCTGGGTAGGATTTTGGGATACTACTACTGGAAACTGAAGTACAGTCATTTCAATTTACTGAGATTATTTATTGGAAAATATAGGGTAACAATTATACGTGTTGCATTTATTTGCCTATGCTTGGAGAAATGCTAATACTTTAATTTTGGTTTGGGATTCCACATGTTATCTCTGGTGGAGGATCATAACCAATTTAATATTTTAAAAATTAAATTTCTGTAACTGTTTTGGAATTGGAATTTGGAACTGAATTATTTTGGATAATTCAGGAAGTTTAAAATGGCAAATTGGAAATGGTTATTTGCCAAGGAAACCCAAAAGATGTGGTGTACATGTATCAATGCAGGGAACTTCTCAAGCATGATACTTTGGCAGGAGTCCCCTTGGATCTGGAGTTGGAATTAAACCTAGAACATGTGAAAATCTAGTAAGGTATACTAGCTTCCTTTTCCTGTACCTGTTATGTTTTCAATGTAGCAAACAGCTACATCTGAAATTAGAGTGCAAAAGGGAACAAAAGGTCTTTAATTTTAAAATAATTACCTAGTATTATCAACTTATATTCATTTGCATCTTTTGTTTGCTGTTTCAAATCTAGTCAGGCACTATCATTTCCAGAATGGAAAACTAATTTTTCTACCAAGTATACCTTGGTAGTACAGGAGGGAGGCCTTAAATTCAATGACAACATAATGATGATAACGGCATGTGAGATCTTTCCTCCCCTCAGTTCTATAATTTAATTAATGGCATTTAAAATATGCTTGGGTCACTTGGAGTTTTAGGAGTATTTTGGATAGGAGCTGTTGGATATGCCAATAAACATTCATTGAATTACGCTAAAATGTTCATATTATTTTCTTTTCATTATTATAATCACCTCATTTTTTGGGATAGAAAAAAATGGTGCGATTCTAAACACACTGGACAAATTTGGGGCTAATAAATATATCAAGCGAGTTTGGCTTACATGCATTTTCTTCATCAACAATAATTAACCCTGTGGACTTTGGTGGCTGGATCAAATGTCAGATTGATTTTGGCAGTCATATGAAAGTTATAATTTATTTTTACACACGCATAGTATATATAACAGGTACTAGACTCAGACATTTTAGGAAACTGAGGTGTTTTTTTTTACATAATCATTGTCCCCAATTCACCATCTATGTGCCTTATTTACAGAAAGGACTCATTTTAATTCCTGGGCATTAGAAATCCAATCTAGTTAAGCCAAACCATCCAGCCAAGTGCTGGCAAGAGCTTTCTCGTACAACTTACATTTCTTTTCCAGCCAAAGAAAAATCCTGAATAAGAGCCAACAGAGAAGGGGCAGTTCATAGGTGGCAGGGGGTGGGGTGGGGAAGACAAATACAACAGGCACTGATCCATTCATTGCTTTAGGAAAAAAACCCTCTTTTTTAAAAAAAAAAAAGAGGGGGGAGAACATAAATAATGCTTATGGAAAGCATTTAGCCCAGAAAACTTGGTTTGTCTGCAAGAGGGAATAGGACCTGTTTCCAATGGAATCCAGCTGGAAACAGAATATCCTGCAGGAAGTAGTTATTATAAATTTTACAAGATTTTCGTTGTTGCTGCTTCTGTTCTGCAATGTCATTAATACATTGGTCATGCTGTGTACTGCCAGTGGTGTCTTTACTGTTTTATTATCTCACCACTATATTTTAGCTGTATTCCAGCAGTTAAAAATCACCTGCCTTCTCACAGAACTATTCTGCTTAAGCAGGCTAGGTTTAAACCTAGCTCTGTGAATATTTGTCTAGACTGAAAACAGTAGGAGTATTACTGCTGTTGAAATACAAAGGGATGTTGGTTGAGAGTGACAGATTATTTAAAAGGGCTTTCTACTACCTCTTTCCAGGGTAGGGGGAAAGTAATCTTTTTGACAAAAGTGTCTTTCCTTTCCTTTCCTTTCCTTTCCTTTCCTTTCCTTTCCTTTCCTTTCCTTTCCTTTCCTTTCCTTTTTTCCGAGAATAAAGCCTTATTTTTGAAGATGCTTATTCCATGTTTCTCCCCTTAAGCTGCCAAAATGACACCACTGGTTACAGGTAGAAGCAAAAATGCAAGAAAAAAGTACCAGACCCCTGAAGTCTCAAGTCACTGCAATCATCTTCAGTTCCCAAATTGTCCTGGAAGGAGAATAGCATCGGATTTGTCTTCGGCTGTTTGGCCAAACTGGGGCACAGATGGGATAATGACTTTTACAAACAGCATTTTGATGAGAGGAGGGGAGAAGGAATCATATGTAAAATGCACAAAGGCTGCATAAACACACTGATGCCTGCAGCTGGAACAAACTAAAAAGATGTTTAATAATTTAGAACCAAGCAGGCAGGGCCTGTGCAGCTGTTGTGTGCAGGGGACCATGAAAGTCTTCCATTTGACAGCTGGCTCCATCTTTCCCCAGTTGCTACGTGAAGAAGAGAATGCAGATTTGGGATTAGCCAATCCCTATTACCCTTGCCCATCTGCCACCAAGACCCCCAGCTCTGACTTCTCTCAGTAGAAAAGCGCACACATTAAAAAGTCCACACTCTCCCAAACATATGTATGCATCAGTATCAGCCGTCAGCCATTCTGAGGATCTGTTGACATGCCGCCAATACATGGCTGCTGTCGTTTCTTGCTGCAGGGCACATTTTGCATTTCACACATTTGCAGAAATACAAAATGCTGTTGGATGCAAACAATTCAGGGCCTAATTGGCTGAATTACTTCAATGTTACCTTGTGTCCCCTACCTGATTAACATAGCTCAGCTGGGAGGGCTGGAAAAGAAGGAGGGAAGAGGGATTTGGAGGGCAGGTGAAGCTATGTTTGCCCATGAAAGCAGGATCCTTTGCAGAAATCCCAGCTGAGCTCCAGCAGGCCTGTGCCAGGCAGATAGCTGTTAGCAGGAGGTGAACTTCATAGATGCTCGCATTCTTTTACAATATAGGTTTTTCTTGGGCTTGGCAAAAAGAAAAGGAGGAGAGAGAGAGAGAGAGAGGGGAAAAAGAGGAATTCAGCATGGCTGTGGCATGATGTATGTGTTTCTGCTTAAATGTTCCTTTTGTAAGTAAGAAAGAAATCGCTGGATGGAATACATCCACCTTGGATTTAGAGGAGCTGTACAAGTAGAAAGGAGCAAAGAGGCAGGGAGTTCCTTGTCAATGCAAGCCAGCTAACACCGCTTTGCTAAGTATAATAGTACATTTTAACAATGGCTTAGATCATGTGGAACCGTCCTTTAGCCAGTCTTAGCATTGTGCTTATCCCAGCCCAAAGGATTTGGGATTGGGGTAGGGTAAAGAAGATCTTTTTTTCTCCTCAGTGCCACTCGTGTTATTTTTAATTTTGAGGCTGCTATTTTAAATTGCATTTCTTTTTAATTTAAAGGTTTACTAATCCCAATCTCATGCTAATACCTGCCCTGCAAAACCCATAAAGCAACTAATAATAATCATTAGAGCCTATTCCAAAATGTTCTGCTATTCGTATTCATGAGACAGATTAGTATTTCCCCCTTCATTCAGCGTATAAATCTTGGAAGAAAATACCACAGTTATGAAATTAGAGAATTGTAGATCTAATGGCAAAATAGTTTCCTCATTGATGGTGGGGGAGGGAGGATTAATTCTGCTTCCGATAAGTAGTTTTATTCATGTTAAATGCTTCCTATTTGCATTAATTTAAATATAAGCTTCTCAACATGAGGATCTGTTTTCAGAGTTCATTTATACATGCACAAACACACAAATACCTAATAAGCTAATATAAAGTGATTAAGAAATTGCCTATCCTACAAAACCAGGCAGAGAAAAAAAAGACGAATAATTTTGCAAACAAGTTTCACAATTTGCTCTGCAGTGGGATAAACATTGTTTTTAAATCTCCATTTTATGCATATCACATGTTTTGTATTGATATCCTGCAAAGGTAAACCTTTCCACTGTTCTATTTTAGTTGAAGTAGGACCCAAAAGAGTTTCCCTGACAGCGGTGTCTGGCTTTCTAACTTAAATGCTATTCCTTCATCTCAAACAACTCCCTTTCTAATGCTACGAGAAGCTTTTTTTTCTCTCCTCTGCCTCTAAAGATTAAGCCTCGAGTCAACAGTCAAAATGATGCCAATGAAGTCATCACTTTTGAAAGATCTAACAGCGTCTTAGAATTTAAATTCCCTCTTCCTCATCTTTGAAGAAATTACAAGGAAGCTATTGGGACAATCCTCAAGATGGCCCAGATAATGGTCACAATTCTGCAGGAAGTTTGCCTGAACTAATTCTGTTGGAGCGGATGGGGAACTGTGCGAGAACTGTACAATGTCACCCAAATGCTCTTTAGCTGTTTCTAAATGTGTTCCATAATGGGCTTCATGACAAGATTGTTTAATGTCAGAGGTGTCATCCCTTGGGCTTCTTTTATTTATGTATCAGACTGGCTCCTTTGCTTAAAAGTGTGCACTTGTAAAATCCATTTTCTTTCACATACTCATTGATTGCACTATAATTTTTATTCTTGCTTCATCAGCAGTCATTAGATTTACAACTAAGTACAACTATCCTTTCCACCCCCACCCCGTTTAAGGTTATGACAGGTAGAATGGCAAGAAAATTCAAAGTTAAGGCTGAATGTTCAACTCTGTTGAATTCTATGTGTTATATTTTTGTATGGGAAATAAAAATAGCACTATAATTGCCTAAAAAGAAGTCGGATGGAGTATATGCAAATATATTGCATATTGACATTATAAAGCTTCAGGTTCTGCCAAATTCCAGAGCAGTCTGAAGCTGCTCTCAGCAGCCCTATTTCACCAGTGGGCGTTTCTTCAGACAAGGCTGCCAATGAAAGAAAATGGTGCCAAATTATTTGGCAGATTTGTGTTATGCACCAACCAGTTCCAGAATTTTATCAGTGGCCTTAATTATAATGACAATAATATTTTCTTGAGAGAAAAACACATATACTGTGTACATGAACTATATCATGAAGCCAGTAATAGAAAGAATTTTTTAAAAATGTTTACATATTTATGGTCATCACATTAATCTCAGACAACTGATTTAATTTTGTGGCAAAATAGAAGGGTACAACTAATTTTCCTCTTGCAGATTCCCAATACCTGTTTATCCACATTATCCATTTTTATTATCTCATTACCATTTCATGCAACCAATCTTTTGTAGCAGTACCAGGTACAAGATGAAATACAGTAGGACTTAAAATTCATTAAATGAAGGCCAAATGTTGCAAAAATCACATTCCAATGATTGGCAAATTTCTTATTAAATCCTTGTTCTGATGACAAAATATTCACTTTCAGGACCCAAGAAACTTCAGTATAGGATTATCTTTATCTTGAGAGCACAATTTTCAAATGGCTCTAAAGATGTTTTACCATATTGTTTAAGATTATAGGTTCAAGCCTTACTGAATCCTCCCCTAAAGTTTATCAGGTCTACTAATCCAGACTTTGATGTGGATTTGAATCTGGAGCAATATATGCTAATTATCTTGAAATTCCTAATGTATTTTCTATGTTTGGCTTGCTTTTGCCATTTAGAACTACAGTAGTAACAAATGTGATTTTCATTTTGTACATAGAACTGGAAATCATTCTTAAATCAGAATTATATTGCCAATTATTATTGAGCAATTATAAGTGCTCTTTACTGTACCAGAGTTTTAGTCTGTATTTGGGAGTAAACACCAAGATTAATACAAACTTTTTCTGCCCCCAAATATGCCATTGTTGTCCTTCTGGAGCCAAGCTTCCTTCTTACCTATCTCATATGCATGCATTCATACCCTCAGCTCACGTGGTGACTATTTTTCGGTAATTTGGCTTGCAGTATTTGATTTATTAATGTAAAATGATTCAATGTTTAAAAATGTTTTTCTTTGAATGGTTCTCATGTCAAGTTTAAATGAGAAGGATCTGTCTCAGAGACATTTTTATTTCTTTTTCAGGTAATGTGGATTGCCTACTATTTTTTTTTTCAAAAATTACACACGCAACTATCCCAAAATGAAGGAAGTATTTACTTTATTTGTGTGCACATTTGAATACATTCAGCTAATAAATCTGTGTGACTTTTAAGTGCTACATTGAGAGCAGGATTATCATTTTAAAGAAAAAAACAATAAATTACAGTAATAACCTCAGAGCCAGAAGCTGAACTCAATAGGCTTACATCTATGGAAGAGAATATTTAGCTCAGAGTTGAACTGTGGGGTCCTTGGTGCTCTTTCAGCTTGTCTGTTTTCTTGCAGACATTTCATTACCTGACTAGGTAACATCATCAGTACTAGTACCAAGGACCCCACACACTTACATCTGATTGAACCTAGTTAGAATGTCTGTTAAATTTCTGACATTCTTCTATCTTAAAAAAAAGTCTTGCTAGCCTATGGTGGACTGATTGTCATGACAAAAGGAATGAAGCTATTATTAATTGGGAACAGATTTTATTTTTCATATACTTATGTTAATATAATTTCTCAGGTTGAGTCGAATCTTCCTAGTACTTTCAGTCCTTGCTTCTCTTTTCTAAGTCAATGCTTGTAATATTTGTTTTCACAATGACTGTATCCCAAAACAGAACCTATGGTCTTTAACAGAAAAGACTTTGACAGGTCTGATGGCTGGAGGCTATCTACAAGGACCTCTGGACCTTTGGGTTCCTACTGCAGCCTACAGCAAATCATTCATTAGTCTTCTGAGGGAAGGAATTTTAGAATCCATCCACCTTGTAAAGTGAATTGATCAGTCATAGTGATGCAAAGTGGTGGAAGAAGAAATATGCCTTGGGATGGCAGACAGGACTTCAAGACCGAAATTACAACTTTAAAAGACACAGGGACAAACATGACTAGGGCTTTTGTCTAGCTGGCATGACTATATTAAGGCCTTGTGGAGCTCATGTGAACTATGTAATAAATGGGCATGCTGTTGCTAAGTTTATTTAAAGTTAATTGTTTTACTTAAAAATAAATATTTGTATTTTCAATATTGGAAAACAGCAGTTTTTATTTCTTTTTTTTTACATTGTAAGAAAGTTTTCTTTTTGCACATCAGTTGTAAAGGATGCAATGATTGCCTACTTCACAATATGATCATCTAGATTTCCCTGGATTTGCCCTTCTCTGTATCCCATAAATGCTAAGCAATGGTAGCAACAGCCATATTTTTTCTCCTGCTTAAATTTATAGCATGATAAATAATTAACCTTCTTTTCATCTACTCTTCTTCATTCAAGGTACATAAAGTAAAACAAAATATAATTCATTTTTCCTTAAACCTTCTGCATAGCAGAACTTGCTAGAAAGATAACAATTTTGAAGCAATTGTTATCTTCTGAACTAGCATATTAAATAATATGTCTCTAGGGATCCGTTTTTTAATTTTCTATGGCTTCTCTTGTAATTTCACTCTTATAGAAGTGTCGGTATAAAGGCAGATGGAAGATCAGAATTAATGAATTACACAAAAAGGTTACTTTATATGGAAAATGTGTACCCTTAGATAGCTTGAGTTTAAAAAAACTTGATGTTAGTGTAGAAACTGAAGCTTTTGAGGAGCAAATTAATATCAGAATCAGTAAACCTGACATCATTTGCAATTATTTTAATTGTACATTTAACAGACAAGTAGACCTTACCACTTGATAATACAGCTCTTCCACCTATCCTTTCAGCTAAAATATATTTTATAAATCTCCAAAATCAAAATTCAGTAGAAGGGATGCATGAAATATTAACAAGTGGGCTGTTAAGTTGAAACAACTTTATTACTGTTTTCTACTCAGAATATAACCATCTAAATATAAAGATCTTATGCAATGTTTTTCTAGTCTTTGGTGGGGGAAGAGGGAATTGTTTTTAGAAGATTGTTTTGATAAGCTATTATTTTATATTAAAACAGACGAATTCTTTCAAAATTCTCTGGTGTATTTCGTAACGTAAGTGCTCCTTTTTTTGTATATTTTGAAGCACACTTCCTTTGCAACAGTAATAGTTTTCCCATGGTTTGAAGGAGAAAATGAAAACCAGATTTGTAATTCCTAAAAGGAGAAATTTTATCCTGTCCAACATTTAAGTAATATTTCCTGTAAAACATATGAGGCCATCTGCAGAGCTGTTTCCAGACACATTTTGAAGTGGCAAGGGCAACTGAAACAGAGGAGAACGGTGCCTGGCATCTCACCTTTGGGAAATAGAACATTAAAAGGTTTCTAAAAAGCCAGCGCTACAATTTTATGTTGTATTCAAGCCTAGCATAGTTCATAATTTCTTTAATCTATTCACCTTTTATAGAGAGGGAAAGGAAAGAAAAACAGAAAAATTCTGCCTGGGAGAGCTGGCCTGCTAATTCTGATTAGCATTAAATGGGCCACCTTGTGTGTGTGTGTGTGTGTGTGTGTCTTGGATGCTGATTGTGTTTTATTTTTAGTGCATAGAAATGTTACAGGCAAATCGCCTCTTGTAAAGATTGAACAAATTTAACTGATTTGGGGAGACAACACAGAAAGGCAGCATTTTCTATTATAGAGTTGCATTTTATTGTTAATCTCCAGAGTCTCTTTATGAATTCATGTTAGTAAAATGTTACGACCTCACTATAATATTAACTCCGTGGAAAGACCTGCATTTACCATGTTTTGGTCCTGGAAGAATATGAAGAATTTGCGTATTTTCTGAGGAGATTTAACACAGTTGTATTTTTTCCTTCTAACCATGACCTTACCGCAGACACAATTTAAAACTGAACGTCTGCTTGGGTGCCAGAGTTCAAAAGGAAATGCCTACATTCATGCTACTTAATTCATACTTAACATTTTCTGTGTTACTGGGTGAAGAAACCAAAATATTATATAACAGGAAATATAGGGAAGGATACAGTCTCTCCTCCCGACCCCTTTGCATTTTTAGTGGAATTACTACCTCCAATAAAAGTAAAAATAGGATTTTAAGCAAAGATTTTTGGGGGAGTGTGGGAGATTGGTTTAATGAATCTAATGTGCTTTAGGGATGTGGTTTACCATCATTGCCAAAGTAAATAGGGGGTTCTTATTTTTCTCCATAATAAAAATATTTTGTTATGACAATGTATTATTTCCACTGATGTGATTTTGTTTTCCAAATAAAAGGGAATAGTTTGGATGCCACTAACAATACTGAGTATTTTATTTGGGGAAGCAAGACAGAGACAAAATAATTTGGGGAGCCAACAAAGGATATCATCTAATCAAAAGAATGAAATTATTTTAAACACTGAAAATAATATTAAAACTTCTAATAAAATTTTGTTGTATGCTGTTCAGTGTCACTTTTTTTGAAATGGGAAGCCATATAAATGTGATAAATAAATAAATGAATTTATTGTAAGGCAAAACAAAGCAATTTATATGTTTTGAATATGCAGGCTCAAATAATCTTTACACATAAAACTAAATGGATACAATCTGACCTCTTCCCTTAATCCCTTATAATTCATATAAACCATGGTTATTAGCCCAGGATGAAACCATGTGACATGTTCTTTGTGACTCCTGTTTTTTCTGCCCTGATACTCATGGTTTAGTGAACCAGAAAAATGTAGTTTAGAGACACCTTCAATACAGAATTTGAAGCCAGGAAAAGAAGGTATTAGTGTCATATTGAGGGTTATTAATAATTATGTCTGATTGTATGCTTTGACTCTTACATTCTGGTTGATATTATAGACTCAATGACATTATCTGACTTTTCTCTAAAGTGTTTGCTCTTGTTCAACATCCACAGCCATAGTAGTTTCCTTCTTCATACAGCAGAGTTTGAGTACAGCGTTCCCCCAGTATCAATTTATTACATAACAGAATCTGGCACTTTGTATCCAATTTTATGTGCATTAGAGCAAGATCATGACTGAACCATTCCATCCTGCATGAAATCAGTAAGAACATTCAAAACTGTCACTTATATTTCTAAGTAAAGAAACACAACAACAGTAGCAACAACAAGTGAATTGTAAATGAGAACCGGCATTTTTATTCTGAGGTTGAAGTCAAATACTTTCTCCATATTGTTAGAATACCAATTTTCTTTTACTGTAGTGGTAACCCACTACAATATTCAGTCCCCTGAGAGGCATCTGTATCTCGAGAGATTACTTCAGCAGCGCATTATCGTCATCACGTATCCATTATATATACCCTTTCAGACAAGTGGAAGTGTTTTCTCAAAAAAACAATCTGGAATCTTGGCTTAAAACACAGGTTTTCTGTCGGAGCAAAGAGAGTAGTTTAAAGAGGGCTTATTTTGTTTTATTCATACAAATACACTGCTTTTAAAAAAAAATTGTGATGGAATACATGGTAGTTATAGGCCATCATACACATTCAAGGCAACATTTCTATATTCCAGGGGTCCCCAACCTTGGCAACTTTAAGACCTGTGGACTTCAACTCCCAGAATTCCCCAGCCAGCATGGCTGGCTGGGGAATTCTGGGAGTTGAAGTCCACAAGTCTTAAAGTTGCCAAGGTTGGGACCCCCTGCTATATCCAGTGCCAACAATTACTTCTGAAAGTAAGGGATCTAACTATTATTCTGTGTAGTGCTTTGAGGGCCAGTTGGTGTTTTAGAGATGTTATGTTCATGCCCATGTGTGCGCTGAAGCACCTTTTTACCTTCACATAGGCCTCATCTTGGCATATTAAGTAAACCACAATTGGCTGAACTCTACTGCACCCCGAACCATAAATCACAGCGTAAAAGCAAATTATCTGCATTACAAACTAGGCTTATCCCTAAACCATTTGATATTATGATCAAACATATGAATACAGCCTATATATTCTTCATTTTGCAGCATGATATGATAGTTTCTGTGTTATTACTTCACAATATCATTGCCTTGACCTTTCCATGGAATTTTATGGATTTTTATGGATTTTTATGGAATTCTCTGCAATGATGCATCTGGAATAAAGTTACTGCTTAGTTAAGGTTATTCTGAATTTCTTCTGAATGGTAAAATTTTTGGGCTAAATTTGGAAGATTGGTTGCAAACTAAATAATAAAATAAAATAAAATATAAAATAACATAAATCTCAGTCTTCTACTTCTATATTTTGAGTGTGTGTGTGTATGCATTGGAGATATAAATGAAAGCTACCAATTTTTTCTTCAAAACAGTCAATGTGCAGAATGTTTAAGTATGGTTGTATATTTGCATCTATGTATATTTGCGTTTGTGAGTGCTTCATACACACACATACACACACACACACACACACACACACAAACATTCTTCCCTTTTTCATTTACTTATACAAATATTGTAAACATTTTCTGTCCAACGTTGAGGCTCATAAATTGAGTCCAATAATTGTGGAAACCCCAAATTGTTGTATTGACAGTAATTAGAGCAGAGCATTGTAATGTTGAACTTCACATATAACTTATAAAGACATACTTTTTATGAATTAAAATTAAAGATAGACTTCACTTTTTTTTTTAATTTTCTAACTGTCCAAGGAAACATTGGCTGTTTTCAAAGACTTCCTCTGGGGTTTATGCCTGAAACTCATGCAAATCAGTGATAACAAGTACAAAGCAGTGACTTTTGTGCAGATGCAACAGAATGTCTTCACCATATTCAGCAAAGACTAAAAACTAAATGAATGTGGGGATGCTTTAGAATCATCCCAACTTCCTTCTGTATGGTCAAATAAATTTTAAAGCAGACACTCTATGCAGCAAACTTTCCCATAATTCCAAAAGATGCAACCCACATTTCACTGAAATCAGTGACAAATTTTAAACACTGCATAGTTAATTAAAAAAAACTTACCAGCATGTCCAATCAAGATATATAGGAACATAAGCTAGAATAATATAATAGTGTTCTTGGGATCTCAAATAGATTTGTTTTAGGCACAGGCCAGTTTCCAGTGATAAAGGATAACATTATTCTTTTGTCTTTTCTATCTTTTTCAGCATTTAGAAAAGGGCAACTCAAAGTTGCTTTTCAGTAATTCTCTCTATTTGTATTTATGTCACTATCAAACTTGTATCATGTCAAAGACAATAAAGGTTTTTCTTTTCTTTTTTCTTTTCTTCTCCCAGTAAATGTGTCTTTAAGGCACGATGATTAAGGAAAGAAAATGTCCACAGAAGCCCTTGGTTAAATACAGAGATGGAAGGGGCTATTCCATTCCCCTTGACAACGATATCTCTATATTCTGATAACCATCTGCTAGAATCAGATGGTATATGTCTTGGAACATCTGGATAATGGGGTTTCAACTGTAATCTCATTAATTTAATATTTCTGTTTAGGAGATAAGGCTCTTTTATATGAGCTTTCCAAGATGGATAAAGCTTTTGTTGTTCACATAAGGCACAATTCAAAGAAAGTTAAGTATACCAAGTCACAGTCAATGATTCTGCTCCTGACTTTTAAGGCCATTGCTGATTACAGTTAAAGAAAGCGAAGCCCTTGTATCTTGGATGGGTTTTTTTCCCCTCTTAACTTTTTCACTAAGTATATAAGAGAAAGCTTTCTAGCATTTTAATAAGGTTTTTCTTACTTCATTTATTCATTTTTCAGATCTCAGTTATCTTCAGTTTTCTTTCCTTGCCACCAATTCCCCCAAAAAAGAATAATATATAATACTATACTAGAATAATACTAATACTAATATTACTAATTAGTGTTAGCTTCTAATTCTTAGAAAAAGGACAAAAGTAATCCCCTACATAAACTGAACAATTAATTGGAGCAAATTGAGACTTATGCAGCAATCTTTTCTTCTGCTAGCTATTGCTATTATTGGAAAATAAATTTTGGGATTAGGAATCAGGATAATCTGTTTTACAAACTGAGGCAAAGTTGAAATGGATGGTGCATGGTAAGATTGTAAAGAACTTGGTATTTTTCTCTCTCCCTAATCTGAAAATGACGTTCATTCCTTTTTTAGTCATTTGAGCAGAATTTCAAGAAATCTAAAAAGTCGGGATATTATTTCGGTCTTTTTGCAATATTCTTGTTTAACCTCACACCCCCCCCCCCAAATATGCTGTGTTTATCTTTTACAATCAAACTAGAACTTCAAAATTATGTAACTTTTTGAATTATCATAAGTAAATCTGAGATAAAATTATTTTTACCAGCAATTTCCTTAGGAAGTCAAATTATTATTGGCATATGTAAGATATGTGCTTACGGGATAGTAAAGGTAGAGTTTTCTGCAATTTATTTTTACGTTTATAGAAAAAAAACGTATTTTGAAAATCTCAGCATTAAATTAAGGTAAAAATATGCGAATGTCTTTAAAAAGGGACACTTTTGACAAAAAAGAAATCACACATGATCTTCCTTCCTTCCTTCCTTCCTTCCTTCCTTCCTTCCTTCCTTCCTTCCTTCCTTCCTTCCTTCCTTCCTTCCTTCCTTCCTTCCTTCCTTCCTTCCATCCATCCATCCATCCATCCATCCATCCATCCATCCATCCATCCACTTTCTCTGCCTCAAACCCTAAAAGAAAATGCATGACACAGAGAAAGACATTAATGGCATAGACTAATTTTTGCATCTTCACTAAATATCTAGTTAGAACAACAATTCATTTTTTATTTTATTATCTCCTAAGCAAAGTTAAAAATAATCAAGAAGTAATGACAACAAGCTAATTGCAGATGAAGCAATTTGCAATTGTGGAAATAGCCTTTCTTTAACATCTGAAAAAATAATGAGTGATGACAGAATTTCTGCAATTCAGCAAATTTTTAAGTTTGCTTGTTTTTTTTATGCATTCAATTTGTATGTTTGTCCAACACACAAAATGACAGCTTAGAAATTTAATAACAACCATTATAAGAATGCATATCAGAAACAAATATAAGAGATTAGCAACAAAGACATCAACCAATATGCTACTGCAGCCTTTTGAGTGTGACTCATCCAGAAGTTTGACCCCATGGCTCCAGGTATAGGCAGGCTTCACTGCTTTTATGAAAGAGCAATATGCTTGGAGCATATTTTGGGAAACAAGTTGCTCCCCAGAATAAGTGCCACAATAGTGAAGGGATATTTCCTGGTTTCAATCAAAAATGCATTGTTTAATAGAAGAGACAAGAACATGCCAAGTCTTTCAGATAAGACATGCAGAACTAATGGGATACAGACAATTCTGCAAATAACATGGCCCTAGGCCTTTAGATAATAATCAACATTTGAATTGCAGCAATATCCAAATGGTCTTCAAGAGCAGTCCCACAAACAGCACAATGAAGTAATCCAAGCAGAAGGTGACTAAGGATTGAGTGACCATGAGCTGGGCCTCCAGATCCAGGAATGGCCACAAATAAGTTGCACAAAGGACCTCCTGGCCATGACTGCCACTGGCTCTTCTCAGACTTATCGTGGTTAAATATTGATGGTATCTATATACCATCCTCTATACTAGTAGAGATGTATAACATGCTAGTTGATGATCTCCCAGAGATTTAATAGAGATGTTCAATAACAATAGGGAAAGTGTACAGCCTACAGCGTTATACAGGGAGTTTTTTAAGCAGCAAACATATTATAAACACATTTCTTGTAAATTGGGTGGTATCTAATTATTGAAACTACTACTATTACATTCATGTCGGAAGCACCTACCAAGGCGCTTCTCAATTGAAAGGATTAGCCAGTGACACCACCGTTGCCCAGGGGATGCCCAGGGGGGCTTCTTTCATGTCCCTGTTATTTTCCCACCAAAGTGGTACCTATTTATCTATTTGTAGTTGCATGCTTTCGAACTGCTATGTTGGCAGGAGCTGGGACAAATTGATGGGAGCTCATCCCATCACATGGCTCATGCTCACAGGTTTTGAACAGCTGAGCCGATCCAGAGGAATTGTGCAATGAAATAAAAGTTGTAATGAATGAATAGTGAAAAGAGATATCACTCAACAAGGGTAAATGAGGACTATCGGTACTGAAATCCTTTAAATTAGAGATAGAAATATCTAAGATATTCTCTACGTGCAAGTGCTTCTAGTACATGTAGTCCTCAACTTACAACAGTTCATTTAGTGACAGTTCAAAGTTACAACAGCACTGAAAAAAGTGACTTATGAACATTTTTCTCACTTACGATCTTTGTAGCATCCCCATGTTCATGTGATCAAAATTCAGATGCTTGGCAAATGGTTCACAGTTATGACCGTTGCTGTGTCCCCAGGGTCATATGATCACCTTTTGCGACCTTTGGACAAGCAAAATCAATGGGGAATCCAGATTCACTTAACAACTGTGTTACTAACTTATTCACTGCAGTGATTCACTTAACAAGTGTGGCAAGAAAGGTTGTAAAATGGGACAAAATTCACTTAACAAATGTCTCCCTTAGCAACAGAAATGTTAGGCTTGATTGTGGTCTACCTGTATTAGAAAATGAAGATGGATCAATGCTCTGGTACACTGGGAGGTTACAAAAACTGAGGGAATTATCTAGAGAAATGTGGCAAGCAACAGAAACTAGATGAGCAAATATGGAGAATAGAATAGTGGCCCACAGATTGGAAGAGGACAGTCTACATTCCGATACCAAAGAAAACAGATTTGATCGACCATGCAAACTATTGTACATTACCTTTAATTTCACATAGCATACAATAATGTTGAGGGTCTTCCAATGCAGTTTACAGCCCTATATGGGAAAAAAAAGATGCTATGTGTGTTCAAGCTTCAGCACAGGCCATGAAACGAGAAACAGTACTGCTGAAAAAGCCAAATAATACAAAAAGAAGTCAATCTCTGCTTAATTGATTATAAAAAGGCCTTCAGTCATGTCAACCATGTCAAGCTGTGGATTGTCCTGTCCTAAGGAAAATGGGAATCACAAACATGTCATTGTTCTCATATGGAACCTATACATAGTTCAGGAAACCACAGACTGGGTGGTATGTGACGAAACAGACTGCCTGAGAGTCAGCAATGGGGGAACAAAGCTGCATGCTCTCCTCATTTACTCAACCTATATGCTGCATTGAAGGACACAGGATTGGAAAAATATGAGTGTAGTTTTAAAACTAAAAAAGGAAGAAAAGAAACATCAATAACTTATGCTATGCTGCAACACTATTCTGATAACTGAAAATGCAACTGGTTTGCAAACTCTAGAATATCAAGGAGCACCCTGGGGAAAATAGGACTAAGATTAAATACAAAGAAAATCAAACGAATGAAAACAGGTACAATTCAGTCTTATAACTGACAACGAAGATACTAAAGTGGGGGATATCTTATGCCTTTCATAATCAACTATCAACTAGAAGAGTCAGCAGTCAAGAAATACTCATCGATTAGCACTTGGTAGTAGCAGTGAAGGTCTTGGAAAATGTTTTAGTAAAGGCATTCAGTTACTATTCAGTTACTATTATGGGCCTATACCTACAAAGATCAAGACAATGATCTTGCCTGTGACATGCTATAGATGTGAAAGTTGGACTTTGAAGAAGCAGGATAGAAAGAGTATTGATACTTTTAAATGTATTATTTAGAGTAGTAAAATCAATAAGTAATTTGAAAAACTACAAAAAGACATTTCCACCCAAGGTGAATGAGTTTTAAAGTGGTGAATGCACTTTCATTAAAGCAAGTGCAGAATTATGCATGTTGCAGCAACAAAACCAAAAACTTCCAGCTGTCACATACATATTAATATGATCTAACCTGGCACTAACTGATTCAATGAGATCTTGGAGTTGTGGTGAGCAGATCAAAGAAAATACTGATCCTTTTTGAAGTTTCTTTCTTTCTTTTTTCTTTTTTTAAAAAGGCAAACTCTATGCAAGGTATTATAGGGAAATAAACGAAAAGAACAATGACTAAGTAATAATACTCTGATAATAAACGTGGAGCTGCATTTAGAATAGTTCTGGTCATTACATCTTGAAAATGTTGCAGAGCAGGAAGTCAAGAAGAAAAGAGCAACAAAATAGTTAGAGAACAACAGCAGATTGATTGCTTCTGAGTGCTTTTTCTATTTAAATTTAGCAATATATACTGTAAGGGATAACATAAAATAATGCATGATATGAAAAAAGTATGGACAAGAAGACGTACTTCTCCTTTTTTCACAATATTACTTCCTGTGATGAATCCACTGAGTATGAAAGCAGAAAGGGGAAAAGTCACAGTCATGTTAAATCCTTGTTTAATAATGGCAACCAGGACTGTTGGAATTGCTGTCACTAAGCAATGCATTCACATGATGTTGTGATTTATAGCAATAGCATTAACATTTTAGGCTTATATACTGCCCCAGCACTTTAGGCAGTTCATAATGTCAAACCATTATCTGCATATTTCCCCAAACAATCTGGGTCCTCATTTTAGCAGCCTCAGAAGAATGGAAGGCCGAGTCAACCTTGAGTTGGTCAGGATTGAACTCTTGGCTGGGGACAGAGCTTGCCTGCAATATTGCATTCTAATCCCTGTGCCACCATATCACTTATGACCATATCACTTCTTGATGGAAATTCCAATCCCAACTGCCACTGTAATATGAAGATTATCTATAATCCTTTTTTATATATATTTAATTTTGATTGAAAAAATTCACAGAAGTAATATGAAATAATATAGAGTAAGAGTAAAGAAAAAATACGTGAGGTAAGAAAATAAAAGAAAATAAAAACATATAGAAAAAGATGCAAAAAGAAAAAAAGCATATAAACTTATTTTCAATCTTCCTTACAGCCTTTACAATCTTATCCTAATCCTTCCCTCACAAAAAATGTATTTTAATTCTCTTTTGCAAATACTCAACCCTTTTCAATCAGCAGATCCATAAATCACCGGTTTGTTTCTTTCTATTTTCAAAAAAAAGTCCATAAGAAGTTTCCAATCTCTGATAAAACTACTTTATCCCTGATTGAACAGGTCAATTCTGCCATTTCCACCAATTCCATAATCTTTACCAACTATTCCTCCATTGTGGGCAGGACTACCTGCAATCCTGTTGGCTGTATATCATCTTCTGACTCACAGGCATGATGACTTGCAGAAGTGGACTTGTTATCTTCTCATTCATTAATTTATGCTTCCCAAATGCATTTGCTGTAGCATAGTGTGATACAGAATGCTAGGCTCTAGACACAGGTATCAAACTCGTGACGTATTGTGACGTATCATGATGTTTTTTGCCTTTGTAGAGCACGGGGTGGGCGTGGCCTGTACGTGATGCAACTGGCCTGCGGGCTGCCGATTTGACACCCCTGTTCTAGAGGCCTTTGGCCTCACCCAGTAGGTTCTCTCTCTAGTCTTAATCATCATGGCCCTATCCCAAGTTATGGCTTGCAATCTTGGAGCTTTTAATTGTACGTACATATGATATACTCTCCATTTAAGAAATCCTGTGAAACTACATTTTGTTTTGCAGATATTGATCAGGTAAATTGATTCAAAGCATCAAACAAACCTGTGATATGGCCAGGGGCACTGTATCAGGTTTCATTGCGCAGAGGAGGAAATTCTTCACAAGTTATAGCCCTACTAACAATACAGACTGAATCACAGGAATATCTGCCTTTTATATGCATATGCAGTATATAACCCCATTTCAATATCTTACAAATAATTATTTCCTCTGTATGTCAAATCAGTAAATATTTTAAAAGAGGGACTGTTTCTGAAGAACAATTATTATATGGTCAGGAACATTTTGCTGAAACACAATCATGTTCAGTTTTAACTGTATCCATGAATCGTTTTCACCCTCTTTATTATACAATATTCTTGAAGTTATCTGTAGACTGCTGCTAATGTTGTAGTTGGGACTGCAGTATTTTCTTTCACAGGGTAAAACAGGAACAGTATTCAATTTTCTTTTTCAAAAAATGCATCCCTTGATATTTTGCCATCTTGTGTCTTTCTAATACAACATTATTTGAGTGTTTTACAGGGCAAATTTGCTTCCGTACCATTTTGTTTCCCAAAGGCCATTGACTACATTACCGATACATCGGCTAACAATCACAGTTCTTCTTTTGCAATTCCATGAGCCTGCATCAAAAGATTAACATCTTCTAAAAACACTGTAGAAACACAACAATCACTGTTACCAAGGAAGGTCTTTTTGTATACAAAGTTGCTTTATTTCTTTTATAAATTGTTACATGTTTATAAATGTGTAAAAAAAACAGAAGTAGAACATGAAGTGAAATCACATAGATTTCATTTTACCTGGACTATTAATTTATAAAATGGCATGCACACTCCTTCAACATGCACATCTACTGTACACGTAGGTGTGTTTTGTGACACTAGGCTGAAGCTGCCATACCTAAAGATGAAGCAACTACACAAGCAGGATGGATAAAAGCCAGAAAAAGTTCCCTTAGAGAAAGTGGTTAAGAAGGAACCAAGTTGTCAAGGAAACAAAGGGGGGAAAAATCACCTGAGCCAGACAAATGAAGTTGGGACTGAGCACATTGGAAACCCTTCCTCAAGTCCTATCAACAGCTACCAGACTTGTAAATCAACAAGGCAAGAGTAGCTGTCACTCTTGTGAATAACAAAGCAAGAACTTTGGGGATAAAAGGAGTCCTGAAACCCGCCCAGTGTTTGAGTTGTGTTTGGATTCACACTTGGGGGTTTTCATCCCTCTGGCTAGTGCCTGCCAGCCTAATTGAAGATGTGGGTAAGTATGGATGAATGTATGTGTGTGCACGTGTGAAAGTCCATAAACTGAACTTTGGATTGTTTCAGTCTATCATCCATCCATCCATCCATCCATCCATCCATCCATCCATCCATCCATCCATCCATCCATCCATCCATCCATCCATCCAGGGACAGCAGACAAATTTATGTTAAAGGGTTTTTAGTGTGCTCTTGGCTGAATGCAGTTTCATAAAGCAGCACTCCTGGCCCTCTGGATTTTATATGCCTGAAGGCAAAATGCAATGATAAAAATATGATTTACCCATGAGTTTTAGATCTACCTTGTCTCTCATTTATGGATAGGAGTTTGAAAGGAAGATTCAAATCAGCCACTTTTCAATTCTTTACCAGCAGCAAAATACAGGAATCATTAGACTTGTCTGTTTAAATGGCTCTGTCCCATCTTAATATTCAGCCTACTGGGAAATAACTTTAATAAGTATGTGCATTTTATTCCTAATTCAACATTACCAAACAGCACATTCATTCAATTGAGATATGTGAAATAAAGGCAGATATCCCATCATTTGTAAATGTTATTTTGAAAACAACTAAATAATACAGTGCTGTGCAGGGTTAATTTTTGCAGGTAATAATAATTAAATATTTTTCAGAGTGAGATTTTCCAGTTGCTTGGAAGGCAATTAATGTGACCAAAGTATGACCTCCAGTTTTCTTTTAATCACCCTCTACAGCTGGAGTTAAGCTCTCTAGTTCCCTTTTTCTATAGTAAAAGTCTGCATTTTCTCAGCCTGCTTGAGACTTCTTCTTTGTTCTGTCCTAACTAATTTAGGGTAAGAAACATTTCATGAGCCCTGGACAACTTCTTTGTGTTGAATGTAGCTTTTAGCAACAGCAAAATTGAAGGTGAAGTAATATTTGACTTCATGAAGTCCTTGTAATGCTATCATCTTCTGTGAATTAAGTCATCAGCCTCTTGTTTATTTACAAAGATCTGTTCTAATGCCTACTTAATGTCTCAGGTTAATTTTGGATATCCTTGGTTTCTTATTCAGGCTAAGGCCAACTAGTTAGCCTGTGTTAGTTTTAAGTTCTACTAGACAAACCATGTCCATTGGATCATCATTTCAAAGGTATTTTCTCACCTAAATCTTTCCTTATTTTATGGGCAGGCAAAAAAGCAGTGGGAACAGAAGTAACTTCCAACTTTCTGCTGGCTTCCCTTTTACTTTCCATGTTAGGAAGCTGGCAGAAAGCAGTGGAAATGATGATTGCCTGACCATGGTTTATCATGGCAGCAGTGCAGCAGCATTAAGCATATCAGTGTGACAGCAATGGGAAAAAAATGACAGTGATTAGGAAATGACGAGGTAAAAAATGTCTGGAATTTAACGTGAAACAGAACTCAAAAATTAAGAAGGAAACACACAAAATCTTCCAGTGAAGCACGTGAGGACTATTCAAGAGCAAAAAGAAAAAGGAGAATACACAAGCGTTTCCTGCCTATGTACTTGGTGGGTTTCCTGCATGCAGTTTGGTTTGAGGACAAGTCCTTCGGACAAAAATCCCACCTGTGAAAGAAATCACCCAATGGGTCAGCTGGTGGGAAGATCTGTGGAGGGTGTGGAAATTTCTCCTTGAACTCTCTGCTGGTTGGCACAGATTAGGAGCAAGCTTCATAAAAATAAATTCTAAAGGACTTGGAAGAAATTTTCCCGGGAAATTTTCTAGGGGCAGGCAGCTCTTGAAACCAGGATTATAGCTGGAGACACACTAAATAGAGGTGTTACAAATTGGGAGAGGGAGATAAGGTAAAAACCTGTTTGGCAGACTCCTCTTTCAAGGCTTCTTTTGTCAATATAATTATGACAGCTGCCACTGTTCAGGCCAAGCCTCCTAACAGTTGGAACCACTGTAGAACCTTAGACTTTCTACCCAGGTTTCTCTTTTCAGACCAGCTCTGGGAAATAGAAAGGGAATAGAAATAGAAAGTAATACACAGAACTGAATAAACCTGTAGCAGTTCTGGAACACAGAGGTAGCTATGTATCACGGTCTTATGTGTGAGAAAGGAAAGTTTTAATGACAAATTAAAAAACCCAAATGTATACCAATAAAATGTATACATAAGGGAAGCAACAATCTCGTATTTAGATTCCTCCACCCACCCCCAAAAAAGATGTAATCAGCCTAGTTAAAGTAGTCACTTATATCACTGATTAAGCTTTTGATTTCAGGACATGTTCATTGCAGAGAGGATGGCTAGAGAGAAAGATCATTTTAGCCTCCTGTTTAGAATAACAGAGTTGGAAGGGACTTTGGAGGTCTTCTAGTCCAACCCCCTGCTCAAACAGGAAATTCTATACTATTTCAGACAAATGGTTGGCCAATCTCTTCTTAAAAACATCTAGTGTTGGAAAACCCACAACTTCTGGAGCCAATTGTTCTAATTGCCATAATTCCTTAATTCTAGGTTGGTTCTCCCCTTGATTAGTTTCTATCCATTGCTTTTTGCTTGCCTTCAGGTGCTTTGGAGAATAGCTTGACTCCTTCTTCTTTGTGGCAACCCCTGAGATATTGAAACACTGCTATCACGTCACCCCTAGTCCTTCTTTTCCTTAAACTAGACATACCCAATTCCTGCAACTGTTCTTCGTATGTTTTAGCCTACAGTCCACTAATCATTTTTATTGTTCTTCTCTACACTCTTTCTAGGGTCTCAGCATCTTTTTTATATCATGGCGACCAAAACTGGATGCAATATTCCAAGTGTGATCTTACTACATTTACTATAGATGCTTGTAGAATGCCATCCTTGGTCTTTGTTGATTTCCCTTGATTAAGCAGATACATAGGGAGATAAAAGGAAGCAAGCTTCTTGAGGAAGACTCTTCTTTTCTCCAGATAAGAATGGATGCTGCTCCATCTTATGGACCTAGCCAGTAAATCAGAAATTCTTGATGACTCTTGATGGGGTCTTTCAGAAGTTCTGCTTCTGTAGGAAAGGGGGCAACATTTTTTAAGGAAATGATAGCTAAATTCTGTCTATGGTGTCAGTTTGCCACATTCTTAGGTGATCTCAAGATACCATACCAATATTAAGATCTACCATAATGTGCTTAGAGAATAACATATATGGTACATTATTTTTATTTTGATCATATGCTAAAAATGAATAAATCAACCTCAGCTTTTGTCCGAGTTCTACCCAGATTTTGATGGGTGTGTTTAAGGAGTGTCGCTCAAACATCAGGTGGAATATTTTTCTTTCTGAATTTATATAGATTCTCAGTTTAGCTTGATAGCTTATTTTTGGTGAAGATGAGGACAAACTCTAGGCAGACAATTTCAAATAAAGCAATTCCTGAGTCAATGCCTGGATCTTTAAAAATAATGAAGAATTATATTTATACTAAAACAACTAGATGAATCCTGGTTTAAGGATAAAATTTTACAGAGATATCTAAAGCTAGCTTAGAGGCCTGTTTCCATACAAAAAACATTTTGAATTTTTTAGACATAATTAATATTATAGATTATTAAATCTTTTAAAAAAAGGATTTGGATGGATGAAAGATGTAGATTGCATTGATTGGTTCTTATCTAATTGTTCACTGTCAAAGAGGAGCACAGAGCAATAGTTTTCTCTACTTCATGGCTGGATGTAACATTAAATGTTGGCTTTCAACAGCTGTGCAGTCACTTACAAAAACTAGTTGACAGTTTTAGATGCTTCTGTTTTTCATTTCCATTAAACCAGAGAAGTCCTTTAAACCTGCAATAATTTCAGCAGAATAATGAGCTAGTGCAAGGTTATATAATCAAAGCACTAACAAAGAACAACAATTATGAAAGCAGACAGATCTCAGATAAGAGAAGTGTTGTTTAATCAGAATTCGATGTTTCTGCCTTTACACCAATGAGGTTTATAGCTTTAGTCTACTGGGGTGGGGACAAAAATATTTTGGGGTGCAAAACTGCCTAGGGGTGTCTAGAGTTGTGGTGATATGAATAGACTAGTAGTGTTAAAAAGCCTCTGTTGAACAAGAATTTGGTATAACTTTGTGTGTTTTAGAATCTCATATAAAATACTGTAATATGTCCTACTCAAGGTAGTTTCAGAAGACTCTTAGGAAGTGTGATGAGTATATAATGATGAAAGTAATGACTTTACAGGTTTTTACTGCTTCTCCTTTGACTCAGCTTCAATAATAAGTGATAATATTTGAAGCCCTTCATTTGGTGACTGTATGTTTAAAATATTTCCTTTCCATATTTATGTTTCCACTTCCTTATTTGAAAAGAAAGAATTTTCAAGTTAGATATTTTCAAGTTAGATAATCTGAGATCACTGAAAGTGATCATTTTCATTTCCCCCCCACAATGACACTGAAAGGGTAAAAACTACTTTTATTTATTTTTATTTTTTATTTTATTTTATTTTTAACATCTTATACATCTGGGTGGTTCTTATAATTCCTGCAAACTTTGTAGATTTTCTGCCATCATATTTTTGAGAGTCTACTACTTATTCTAAGTATTGTATGTATTGAATAAGTATTGATTCCTGGCTGTTGCCCGGACAACTCTCTACAGTTTTATTGGCAAATTTCAGAATTGCTTTTCCATTGTCTGTTTCCTATGGCTGAGAGACAGTGGCTGGCTCAAGGTCATCCAGATGAATTGGTGACTAAGGTAGGACTAGAACTCATCATCTCCCAGTTTCTAGCCTTATACCTTAACCACTGCACCAATTGTCTGTCTTCATTTTAAAGTAGATAAATGAAATTATTTGCCCTCTTTAACCTATGTGATTCTGTTGCTTTACATCCAATAAAACAATTTTTGCCTCTAAAACTAAACTGACATTCTATAACTGATATTTAATGATTTGGGATACATTTCATCTTGTCCTGGTGTAGGAATTTTATAAGTGACAATATTTGCAGGTGAGGAGAGAGAATAGATTAGACATGAGTCATATTTATTTATTTATTTATAATTTGTTTATTAAATTTGTATGCTGTTCATGTTGCCAAAGGCAACTCTAAGTAGCATGCAGACATTCAACTAAAATGCACTATAAAACATTAAAACAATAAAAACATCTTAAATTTAAAAAAATAATTAAAATAAAGCAGGATGGAGAGGGAGGGGGCAAAATATGCATAGGAGGAGGTGGGTCTTATCTACTCCATTAACCATCTTCTAAGTGCCACACTCCCCATTGGGGCCTCAGGCCAGTTGGCACAGCCATATCTTCAAGGTCTTTTGGAAGACCAAAAGGGTGGGAGCAAATCTGACCTCTGGGGACTTGATGTACCAAAGGGCGAGAGCCACAGCAGAAAAGATTCTTCTTCTATACCCCACCAGCCAAAATTCCTTGACTGACAGGGTCCACAGCATGCCCTTTTGCCAGCGCAGGTGGGGCAAGCTAATCCCATTGGGGTTAGCCAGTTTCTAATAAAGTCTGGACAGATACCATGAATGACTTTAAAGGTGATAACCAACACCTTGAATTGGACCCAGAAGCAAACTGGCAGCCAGTGCAGGCACATAAATAGCACAATGCAAAACAGTGTAACATGGACCACCCAACGGCCCCAAGAACTGTTGGTGCAGCTGCCTTCTGTACCAGTTGAAGCTTTCAAATACTTTTCAAGGGTAGCCCCATGTAGAGCGCATTGCAGTAGTCCAAGCATGAGATGCCCAGGGCTTGAGTGACTGAATGCAGGGACTTCCAATCCAGGAAACTGCACAATTGGTGCACAACATGAAGTTGTGCGAAGGTGCTTCTAGCCACAATTGCCACCTGCTTATTGACCAGGAGTCATGAGTCCAAGAGAACCCTCAGATTGTGAGCTGGGTCTGTCTGCGGTACTGCAACCCATCCAGACCACAGATGTTAAAGTTCTGGAGCTAGAAGCTCCATGCACTCAAAGCTACTTGGTCTTACCAGGGTTCAGCTGAATTTTCTTATCCTCCATCCAGATCCCCCACAGCTCCCACATACCACAAGGGGACAGTGACATCACTTGGGTCATCTGGGATGGAGATGTAAACTTGAGTTTCATCATTGTACTCATGGTACCTCCTCCCATAGTGATGAACGATCTTACCCAGCTGCTTCATGTAAATGTTAAAAAGGAGTGGAGATGATACTGAGCCCTATTGCATACCACACATGAGTGGCCATGGACTGGACTGCTCACTCCCCATCAACACTGATTGGGACTGTTCTTGGAGAAAGGAGTTGAAGCAGCACAAAACTATGCTGCCCAGCCCCAAATCTTGCGGCCAACCCCAAAGGATACCATGGTCCATAGTATCAAAAGCCACTGAGAGTCCAGGGATGCAGCACTACTCTATCTTGCTCTTGCCACAGATCATCCACAAATGCAACCATGCTGTCTCTGTGCCATAACTGGGCCTCAGATCTGTCTAGAAGGGATCTAGATAACCACATAGTTGAAAGGAGCCATTCTACCAGGATATTTTCATCCAATATGTATGTATTTATTGTTCTATTTCTGCCTTTCATTTGGACTTGAAGCAGGACTCTCATGCCTTGTGCTATGCCTGTGTATGACATCAAATGATTACTTGATGAAGTTAATGCCAAATATTTTGGAGAAAGAAGGGAGTCTGACACAAAGCTCTTATAATGTAACAAATTTAAATAGCAGCATATAATTTTGCTACTTCTGAGTTTTTAGAAGTTGTCTTATTTTTAGAATCCTTCAATTTGCATAGATTTTTAAAGAGCCTTAAGCTATGATGTTTTATGACTCCTTTCATAAAAAATTATATTTAATCATACCTTTAAAAATTGTTCTCATTCTGCCACTCAGTGTTACCAACCAAGAAAAACCTTTCAATTCAATTCTACATTTTAACTATTTTTTTTGTGTGTGTTTCAATCCTTGCCAACTTCTTAAGTAGTACATGATGTGAATCATAATGAAACATCTTTTAGGAACATGTGAGCTGCACTTAAGTAAATGTTTTCTGTTTGAAATTAGCTTCACAATTTACTGTCAAAATGTTTTTACATTTCCAACATTGTGATTTGACTTCTGCTGTTAAAGTTCTTAGCATAAAATGGATCCCTCTTTTTTGGAAACCGGGTGCTTGACAGTGAATTTTATATTTAGGTGCATAATTAATATCAACCAGTTCCATTATGTTAACTTTGCAAAATAGGAATCTGAACAGATAGGATTATAAAATCACAGTCAACTCCAGTTTCAGCCAAAATTCAGTAGCCCTAAGCTCTGTTGAGATAAGGACAAACCAATTATCCCCAGTTGATAATTTGGATCAGATTCTGTTACTGAATCCGATTAGTGACATTGGAGGTCAGGCTAATATTCAGCATTCAGCATTTCTTCATTTAGTAAAGAATCTCCATTTTTCCTTACCAGAATTGTTTGCATTTTATTTTAAGCAGTGACTGATTCAGCCATCCCCAAAGCCTTCTGATGTTCTCCAGAACCCATCAAAAGATTCCCAGTACTCTTAGTCTGAATGTTTTGAAAATATAAAATTATTAAGTAAATTGTTAATTTCACATGACTGGGAAATAACAATACATCTAGCAACATGGCCAGTATGATACCACCTTTTGCTTATTTTATTTATTTATTTCTTCAATTTATATAGCTGCCTATTTCAAACCATTGGACAGATTCTGGACAGAAAATAACCATAAAAATTATTAAAACATGATAGAGAAATAAATTAAATGCAAAGCCTTTTTGGTCTTTTGGCTAAGATCAAATGCAATTATCAGCCAATTATAATCTGCCTGTATCAGCATAACCAGGAAACAGGGCCCTTCACACATTCAAGATTCCAGGTCCAGGTCCAGGCACATAGCTTTCAAGACTTTCCAAAATGATAGCAGGGTATAGGGGCCATCCTAATCTTGGGAGAGAGGGTATTTCAGAAGGCAGGTGCTATGGCAGAAAAGACATGCCTTCTAGTCCCCACAAGCTATCATTCCTTGGCTGCTGAGATCCAGAACATGTCCATTCCGCTGGACTGGATTGGGTGAGTAGAAATGACTTGAAGAAGATAGTCCCTCAGGTAACTCAGTTCCAATCCATGAATGGCTTTAAAGTGACAACAGCACCTTGGATCGCACCCCAAAACACTGTAGCAACCATTGCAGCCCCCAAAGCAGTGGTGTTTCCTGTGCCAAATAGCCAGCACCATTTACAACTCATGCAGCTGCATTCTGTGGCAGCTCAAGCTTCTGAATGCTTCTCAAAGAGCAGCCCATTTCTACTGCATTCAGTAGCCAAATGGAAGGTCACAAGGGCATGAGTGACAGTGTCCTATTCCAGGAATGGGCAAACTGGTACACAACTCAAAGATGTGAAAAAGCCTTCTTAGACACTGCTACCACCTGATTTTCCAGCAAGAGCTGTGCTGTGCCACTCACACACACATGTAACTCTGGTTTAGTGGGTTTATTAATATTCCCCAGCAATTCCCTTCACCCAAAACCTAGAACTGTCCCAATTAAGTTCAGCCATGAGCAGACCAATGCTAGTCCACAAAGCAATGGCCAAAGAGTCCACAAGGCACTTGAAAGTTTCTCAGTCAAAATCAATCCCAATCCCAATCCCAATCCACCAGGCAAACTTAAATACGCAACACAAGACAGTTCACAAGGCAAGAAAAGTCCAGAATTTCTAAGGCATGATCCAAGTCAAAGCATGGTGTTAATCCAAAGTGAGGCAGGAACCACAATGACCAGAAAACACACAGCTAGGAAACAAACACGTTCCCAAGCATTGCCTCCATCTGTCTGCTGTGCTAAATAGCCAACTTCTGGTGCATCTTATCAAGAAGGGTGAGGCTTTCTCCTTGTGGGTAATCTGGCTAACCTTCTCTGCTCCTGATTTTTCTGTGCCCTACATGTTTTTGGATCAGGTGCAAAAAGCAGTTCCTCTTCCTCATCAGCATGCAGCTGCATGCTTTCCCCACCTGGAGCTTCAGGACTGTTCTACTGCAGCTGTGCTTTAGCCAACTCCCTCACAGATGGCTGCTTGGAGCTATCAATCAACTCTTGACATGCCACTAACTGGTTCATCCTCCCCCGAGCTGACATCTAGACAAGTATCTGGGGAAGGGTCCAGGGGAGTCATCAGAGGAGCTGTGAGTTCAGGAGGACCCTCAGATTGCACACTGGGTCCATTTGAGGCAGTGTCACCAATCCAGGACCAGAAATGGAAAAACCTTGCTACTGGAAGACCCAAGCACCCAAGCTATTCAGTCTTCCTTGGATTGAACTGAAGCCCATTGTGCCCCATCCAGTAGACATATGTAGATATTAAATAAGAGGGAGGGAGAACCAAGCCCTGTGGTATGAGTTTCAGAAGCAAGAAGAGCGATATTCAGGAGGTCTGAAGGGGTAGTAGTCTTCAGTAGCTATATATGGTATTAATATCCCTTTGCTGAAACAAATATTTTACAATCAATATGTACCTGGGTGTGTGAGATAGGGAATAATCTGATCTTGCAAAAACAAAATATGCACACATGTAAATAGAAACTATAGTTATACGAATTAGTTCTGTACATCTAATTACCAAATTAGAATAATCCAAGATTATTAATTGGACCAATGCATATCATTGCTCTATGAACCAGTCAAGATTAGAATAGATCAGCATGCTTATCCTGAGCTGATCTATACAATTATTGCATCTGTTGTCTGGAGAGCTCTAAATTGTACAGTAGTCTGTGTGTGTAAAGAAAGCTTTATTTATGAATATGAATAAAGAAAACTTTATTTTGTAATTTCTGGTGCTAAGGAAAGTTATTGGAATAAAAATGTGGTAGAGGGATAAAGTCAATTATTTGTTCATATTTTTTTGCATTTCTACTACATGGATAATGAACTACTGAAAAGAGTTAAACCATAATGTATATTCCAATGAGAATTAGACTGTACTGTAAGAAAAAAAAGACAATTTTATGAATTCACTGACCATTTCATCTGAGAGATGGCAACTAGTATGGCAACTTGAAAATTGCAAGCTACATTCATTGGTATATGCTTTTCTTGTAAAGATTATTTGCAGTGATGGGAATTTGTTGAACTATCATTCTGTTCCTCATAATTAATACTGACTTAATTAAGCTGGTGGTCTCCCCAATAAATTTCAACTCTGCTGACCAAGTGAAAAAGCACATGTATGTGTGCCAGGAGGATACATAATTTTAGTTAAATCAGTGTCATTGACAATTCCATTCAGTTAGATATTCACTTACAACTTATCTCTTAGGAATTGTATAAGTCTATAACTAACAAGACGTCCTTTAAACAATCAGTAAAATTGATTGATATTTCTTCTATATGGTACCATTTCTTTTTCTGGAAATATTTATTCTCATATAAAACAGCAATTATAATAATGCAAGTAATAGTCTTAGTTTGGCTTGCAGGCTCTTGTCAGCGAAGAAGCAAGCACAAATTATCACTCCTTTACAGGGGTGCAAGATATATAGGTGTAGATGATACAGATATATAGTTTCCCATTCTGTAATATCCTAATGCATTTTTGCTCTATATTGCTACATATCTATGAGTCAAATTTTTCTCAATGTAGACTAATATTCTGAAGGATTAACAGCTATTGAAGTACACTCTGCTGCTTACTTGTATATTTTGCAGTCTGGGAGCTTCAATAGGAAATTCAGCATCAAGTCATCTAAACACAGAACAACTACAGTCAGCATTTAGCTGTGCTGAATTTTACAAAATGGTTCTCCTATGGATAGCATTGATATATTTTAAGTGAATGGAAAAATACAAGAATGATTCTTGAAGTTATTGACAGGTGCCAGAGAGGAGAGGTGGACGAAACATTTTGGTCCTTGAGAATCACATTGTAACTGATTGGGATAATCTCCTGGCTTTTCAGATGTTGATTATATTTAAGGCATATCTAAAGTCACATTATAACTACACACAAATAAAGTTTCTATTTTTCTTGCAAGATGGCACTTTAAGGCATTTCCGAGATGTTGCCACTGTGCTTCAAATACCAGAGATATGCAGGAATGTAGGGGAAACCTAGATTTCCTGTACACAACTAGGTAGTCAAAAATATTTTCCAGCTTAACTCCTAGGAAGCAACCATGTGAAATCCATGTTAGACATTCTATAGCAATAAATTAATGGCTATTTTGGATTGCTCCTAAAGTACCTTTCAAGTTGCTGCTGATTTTGGGCAGCAATGTATTTTTTAAAAAATATTTTGAATAAGCATTCATCTATTTTCAGTTATAGCTTCAGCATATTACCAGTAGTAATATTTTAGTGCTATTGCCAATAAACCAATTTCAAAAATAAACTTCAAGCTCTTGATCCAGCTCTATTATTACTGGCAATAGTCATATTTTATTAGTCTCGGCAATCAACAACTTGATCCAACTCTAATCATGCACATCTAGTCTTCTGCAATAACTAGTTTGCATAAATCCAAATGCATTTTCTCCTGTTCCAGAAACAAAGTAAGTGTGGCTTGCAAAGCCACTGGGTCCCAGATGAATCCTGGAACACTGCTGATGATAATGACAAACCTACACCTATGTTTTTTACATCCATAATTGCATATACCCATTCATTTGCTTTGTTTGAATGGAGTATTTGATTTGAGTAAAATTCCAGCCATTTTTTTCTTAGTTTCAATTGCCGTTCATTTACTCTTTGGCTAAAATAGCAGTGGGTTGAATAACTACCAGCAGCTTGATTACTGTGGCTCTTCTGATTCCATGCTCATTTCTTTTCCATGTATTCCGAATTCTTTTTCTACAATTTTGAGTTGACACTGGCATATATCTATAAAATACTTATAATAAATCCAATAAAGCTATGGGGTTTTTTATTCATGTATAATAATACTCTGGATAAATCTTAAGCTTTCAGGGTCTTATGTGACACTAAATTAAAATCTGGTCTTGTATGGCATGTTCATTCCCTTCCTTGTCCCCACTGCCTTTCATTTGATATCAGAAAATTACCAGGGGAATATCAACCTATATTTCTGTCTTTGAAAAAATTCATACACACCAATGCTGCTGGGCAGTCTTCAAGGTCGTTCTTATAATGCTTGAAAATTATCCCTCCAAAGTCTAATCAGTATTTTCATTTGTGGTTCTCTATGTTCTGATTTCTGAAGTTTTCTTGCATAGATCAGCTTTTAATCAATCAATCATTCTACACTTGTATAGCACTTTCATGCTATGGATCTGAAGAATATTTCCAGACAATATGATAATGTGGACAATCACATAAAAGCCATATCAGGGTAAATTCTGAACCTAGAATGCAAATTGCACTTCAATTATAACTCTTTCCATTGCCAAATCCTTTTTTTTTTCTAATTCAGGGATCACCTTTAACGGAATAAACACGTAACTGACAGCGGTAATTAGGCTTGTACAAATGATTTCAGTACAAAAATTCTAAACAATATTTTAAAAATGCAAAATTAGATTTGCATTTATAGAAAGCCAGTAAGTTTGGAATTATAAACATGCCTTCCAAAATATGAAATAGCTGCATTTGTCTGATTATAAGGAAACCAGTACTTTCCACTGTTGTAGCAATGAAAGAAATGCAGCCTATAGCCAACTATAGATTGTTAAACACAATGCTATATACTAGGATTTCAGAATTGCCTAGACTGTTAGAGTCATATTGTGATCTGTGGCTTCTGCAGAGTGGCGGGGAAGTTAAAAAAAAGTCAAAATGGCAGCTGTGACAACAAAATGGAAAATCCATCTCTATTTTTAAAAACATATTTTTGTCTGTAAAAAGGTGTGGGGCTTTGATTACACAGTCATCTTGCCATTTTGACTTTTTTTTAAATATTCACCCCGTTCATATTTCTGATTAAATGAAAACTTATTCTCCCCCAGCCAAATCCTCTAAACCATTTTCTCCCTTTCTGTTTCTAACTAATTTTATAGATCCTTTCACCTACAAGTCATTCTCTTCATAAAGAGTGGCTTCCCCAGTTAGGCAAAGTACTTCAGGAAGAAGCATCCATAGAATATAATATCTTTTTAAAAATGAAATGAGAATTCCAATGTCACAACAAAAACAGTGTCCTTCCCCCATTCTCATATCATAATTTGCCTGGCTACAGAAAGAAAACACTTGTATATCATTGGCTGGTAATGCAACCAAATATGTTTTCTTACCAGACAGTTTTTTAAAAATCAGCTTGCATACAAAATGGCTATAAACATGATCTTGGAAATCACTATTGGTTTGAAAATTCATCCCATAGTCTATCTTTACAAATGTTACTTGGATTGAAATTTTCATTAAGAATAAAACAATATATATATATAATATATGTCTTTGATGACTGCAAAAATACGAATCCCGGGCATATCTGTTCAATGACACAGTCCTCGATCTCCGGGAGAAATATAAACCAGCTGTTTATTGTTAAAAAGTTTAAAACAATAAAAACAACTATTTACAATATTAAAACAACTTAGCTTTCGCTGGTCCCCTGCCAGCGTCCTCAGAGTAAAGTTTTGGGGTGGAGATTACTTTTATAAACCTTGCTAGCCTAACTGCTTACTCATTGACCGTGTGATAGGGCCATCCGTCCTGGCTGACCGTAATTGCCTTAATTGTCCCGCCTCCTCTTTTTTGCACTCCAGTTCTCCAACCTCCCTCCCTCCCATCCTTGTCAATCCCCTCCTTCCTGGCATTACTGCCGTTGGCTTGCTTTCCAGCTGCTCCCCCGTACTCGTTCTGGGCCTTACACCCAGATCCGGTGTCTTAGATGCCTTCCCATTGCTATCTGCCATGTCCTGGAACGTGAAATGTGTTCTCAGACACAACTGCAGCAGTTTGATGACGTCTTCCATCTTAAGGGAACCATGACTTTGCAACCCCTTTAGCTGTAATAGATCTTTTATCGTTGAAACGTCATCAAACTGCTGCAGTTGTGTCTGAGAACACATTTCACGTTCCAGGACACGATGTATGAACAAATCAAGGGCACACCGATGGGGTCTCCCATCTCGGGTGTTATCGCTGAGGTGGTCCTACAGTGCCTGGAGGCTAAGGCAATGGCCGATTACCACCCAGAATTTTGGGCCAGATATGTGGACGATACGTTCGCTATCATTAAACGGACTGAAAAAGCTGCCTTTATGGAAAGATTGAATGCGGTGTTCCCGGACATACAATTCACAGCGGAGGAGGAAGCCAATGGTAGTTTGGCCTTCCTGGACGTATTAGTCACGCGCCAAGCCAACAGCACCCTCCACACAACTGTATACAGGAAAGCAACCCATACCGACAGGATGCTGCATTACAAGAGCAACCACCCGGCAGCCCATAAGATCGCATGCATTCGGACGTTATTTACACGTATAGATACGCATTGCAGTACCAAAAAGGCCAAGCAAGTGGAACGTGCCCATCTCCACCAGGTATGCAGGTGGAACGGCTACCCGGCCAGTTTTGTCCAAAGATACAGTAAGCTCCAGGAACCCCGTAGAGCACCAGAGGACCTAGGGACAATATCCTGGACAACGATACCTTACGTCCAGGGGGTGTCAGAGGCAATGGCTCGCATATTAGCGCCGCATAACATCAGGGTGGCCCACCGACCCGACCAAACACTCCGTATGAAAACGATGCGCCCTAAGGAACCACTGCCAAAGGAGGAAAAATCATTGGTGGTCTATAGGGTGCACTGCAAGGATTGCCAGTGTAATTACACGGGAGAGACGGCCAAACGGATAAAAACCAGGGTACATGAACACAAATTGGCCGTCAAAAGGCAGGAGCAGTATTCCCAAATATGGACACATATGGTGAATAATGGACACTCATTTGACTTCAGGGGGGCAAAAGCCATCGCCCAAGATGCCTCCAAAGGAGGGCGCCTACTGAAGGAGGCCTGGTTCTCAGATGCGGCCTCGATTAATCGACATGTAGAATTGCCCCCGGCATACCAGACATTAAAAGCATATGAGGAACAAGCTAGGATGCGGACGGCGTTTGCAAGGGGCAGAATTAAAGAAGGCAATCATCGTATGGAAAGGGAATTGGACCCACGACGAGCCGCTGGAACAAAGGAGGAGGAAGAACGACGATCGGAGATAAACAACATGGTCCGCAAAAAGGAGGAGAGGAGAGATGATCCAACTGAACAAATGGGTTTGCGGGACAAAAAGGGGGAGGGCGATGATGGAGAATCACCGATGGTGCCAGATCTGGACGTGTGGCCCGGAATGGCCATGGGGGGGCGGTTGGGAGATACACCAATGGCAGGGGCGTTAGGGTTGGTAAGGATGAGAGGGAGTGAATCCGGGGGTGAGTCAGCAGGCAGCCCGGCTGACCAAAGGCAGACGAGGTGGAGGAATAGGACGCAGCTGTGCGGGTGCACACCCTTGTGTAAAGGGAAACTAGAAGAAATAAGGCCAGCAAGGACAGATGGTGGAAAGTTAGACAAATGGGTGGACCTATACCAACAGGAAGGGGGCAGGAATGAGAAGGCATCGAGGATGCCGGACCTAGCCGTACGACCCAAAACGCGTATGGGGGTAGGGGTGGAAGGCGCATCAAGAGCAATGACACTAGGAAGGATAAGATCGGTAAGGAAGGGAGAGGGTGGAACTGAGGGCGAGGCAGCAGGTGGCTCAGCTGATCTTAGGCAGATGAGGCAGAAGGATAGGATGCGGATGTGCGTGCGCACACCCAGGCATGTAGAAAGATTGGAAGGAATAGGACCCAGGGGGATAGATAATGGAAGGCAGGTACAGCGGATGGTTCAAAGGGATAAGAAGGAGGGGGGGAAGGTGAGGCAGTTGGCAAACGCACCAATGGCAGCAACATTAGGAAGGATAGGATCTGCAAGGATGAGAGGGGGTGAATTCAGGAGTGAGCCGGCAGATAGCCCAGCTGATCGTAGGCAGACGAGGCAGATACGGCTGTGCGCACGCACATTCAAGCGGGGAAGGAAATTGGAGGAAATAGCACTAATAGGGATAGACAGTGGAAGACAGGAACAACGGGCAGATAAATGGGATGGAAAGGAGGGGAGCAGCAATGGGAAGGCATCTAAGACACCGGATCTGGGTGTAAGGCCCAGAACGAGTACGGGGGAGCATCTGGAAAGCAAGCCAACGGCAGTAACACCAGGAAGGAGGGGATTGACAAGGATGGGAGGGAGGAAGGTTGGAGAACTGGAGTGCAAAAAAGAGGAGGCAGGACAATTAAGGCAATTACGGTCAGCCAGGATGGATGGCCCTATCACACGGTCAATGAGTAAGCAGTTAGGCTAGCAAGGTTTATAAAAGTAATCTCCACCCCAAAACTTTACTCTGAGGACGCTGGCAGGGGACCAGCGAAAGCTAAGTTGTTTTAATATTGTAAATAGTTGTTTTTATTGTTTTAAACTTTTTAACAATAAACAGCTGGTTTATATTTCTCCCGGAGATCGAGGACTGTGTCATTGAACATATAATATATATATATATATAATGTCATTGTAATTTTTCTATCCTCTCTCTCCAAATGACTTCTCAAAATTATAATAATACATATATAGAGATAATCTAATCTATTAAAATATGCTTTGGGTTGATTGATTGACTGATTGATTATGTGCCATCAGTGCAATCTCTTAGTGAGCAGATAGACTTTTCTCCATGATGATTCCTTCCTAACCTGGACTTTCAGGTCTTCCAACAATGTACCAGTCAGCTGTAACAGAGTCATCCTCTTCTGTTTCCTTCACCTTTCCCAGCACGGGAGCATTCTCCAAAGAGTTGGATCTCTGCGTAAAGTGTCCAAAACAGTCTAAATTGAGCTAAGGCATTTGTGCCGCAAATGAGAACACTGGGATGATTTGTTCAATGATCTATTTGTTTATCTTATTGGCTGTCCATGGTACTGTCAGAAGTCTTCTCCACATCAACTTTCCAAGGTGTCAATACAGGTACTCCTTGCTTAATCATTAGTCACTTAATGATCGTTCAAAGTTGTGACAGACCTGCAAAATGTTACTTATGACCTGTCAGAATACAGAATGGCAGAGTTGGAAGGGACCTTGGAGGTCTTCTAGTCCAGGGATAGGCAACCTTGGCTCTTTTATGACTCCTGGGAGTTGAAGTCCATGAGTCATAAAAGAGACAAAGTTGCCTACCCATGTTCTAGTCCAAGCCCCAGCTCAGGCAGGAAACCCTATATCATTGCACACAAATGGTTGTCCAATATCTTCTTAAAAACATCCAGTGTTGGAACATCCACAAATACTGGAGGCAAGTCTCTTCACTGATTAATTGTTCTAACAGGCAGGAAATTTCTCCTCAGTTCTAGGTTGCTTCTCTCCTTGGTTAGTTTCCCTCCGTTGCTTCTTGTCCTGCCTTCAGGCGCTTTGGAGAATAGGTTGACACCCTCTTCTCTGCCATAAATGACTCATAACCAAAATTCTGAGCTCAACTGTAGTTATTAAGTAAGGACTACTTGTACTTTTTTCTTAGTTCTTTAAAATCCAACTTTGGTTTTAAGAGAGCGTCACAAGCGATTCCCTTCAAGATTCTGTTTTGTGTATATACAGGCACATTAAAATGAATATCTATCTGAATATCTTTTCTATCACTATTCTACCAAAGGCTAGTCTGCTGGGGTTCCTTTACTGTCAATCCTAAAACAAGGAAACTATCCACCTGTGCAGTATTTTTATTATCTCTTTTAAAGCTGGTTGGCATATCTATTTTCAGTAGTTTTTGCTTTTATGTATTTAACTGTAAATAATTAAAAAAATAATTTTAAAATATTTTTTTCACTTCTTGACTTATATTACTAGATTTTGCAGATCCTTTGCATTTTTAGCTATCAGAATAGTGTCATCAGCAAAGTGGAGGATTGAGTGCTTAATTAATTTTACCTTATAATGTGGTGGCAGATTTAATGGCAGTTCTGGAAAAGTGTTGCCTCTTACAGCTTCAAATTTAGAAGAACATTGTTTTTGCTGACAGTTCCACAGTAGTGGTAGCACTTGTTTGAATATATATATAGGCTTGGGAACTCTGTAGTTAGTACTTTGACGGGACATCTCCAGAGATTAATAGCACAATTGGCTGATTGGGAAGTCAACATATATCCAGAAGGAGGCAATTACAAGCCACTTCCATTTTGTTGCCAAGAAAACATATCCATAAGCTCAACAGGAAACAAACTGAACTCAAAAGAGATTTTATTTTTTAACACTATAGTTAGCATTAAAAATATCAAAGGATAAATATTCACAATGGTCAGACTGAAGCTAGCTGGGAACCAGTACATCTCAGAAATCAGGGATGTCACATGGACATACCAAGGCATGTCCATCATTGCAGAGTGCTGCTGCATTCTGGGTCAATGAAGCTTCCATGTGGATTTCAAGGGCAGGCCCATGGTTTGTATTAGTTTTTATCTTCTTCTTTTGAAGGTTTTAATAATATATATATGTAAGTCCCATGTAAGGTAATTTTTAATTCACCATTAATCAACTAATTTTATTACTGTCAGCTTTTTTTTAGAAATCTGAAAATAAAATATACGGCTTTCAAACAACTTTGAAAGTATAAAGCAGAGTTTTTCAGTTCAACTATATAAAGAAATGTAGTAGTGGGCATTTGTGTAACTGTCAACCCACAGGCTAATGAAAAAATTATTTGGGAATAGTTGATGATAAATATACTTCTAAAAGGATACTTTTTAATAACTTAAATATGAAGAATATTATTACCCAAAGTGATAGCTGTGTTAGTTTTTGCATCAAGAATAGCAAAGAATCTTTTGGCACCATAAGGATTAACCATTTATTACTAAACAAGACTTCATGACTCACAATCCACTTCATTATTCTATAGATATACAACTGTTGTAGGCTGTGCAAAAAAAAAAAGGAAATACTGAAGGAAGGGAGAGAGAATTTTTTTAGAAGTGACTAAAGAAAAAGTAGCAATTTGGTATGATGCTTGTATTGAATAGCCAAGTAAGACATGTACTATCATCCAGAGTTACAAATTGCTAATACAATCAGACCAAAAACATTCCAATATTTTGGAAGCCCTGAGAATTACTTACCTTGCTGCCAAAACTTAAAATCAGCAGTAGGTTCTCAAGCTTTGTCTTTGAGGAACTGCAGAGAGCAAATCCCCATAGTGGGCAATGACATGCACATTTTGGCAATCCATCAGGGCCAAAAAGTAGCTGCTACAATCATGTAAAGTGTTGAAATATAAACACAGAGATTGTATCTTTCCTAAGCAATGCCTCCATATAACCATTGCTTGGACATGGGCCAGAGAGGGCCCTTCTGTACTCTTGTCATGCTCACAGAAAAGCTGTCATAAGAATTGATTGGGCTATAGTACTACCCATATAATGGTTTAAAGTGCAATTTATAGTTTAATCCAGTAAAATATATTCTGACGGGAATCATAAATTTCTAATACTTATATCATCTACCTTAAATCCTTTGTTGACATCAGTAATGCAAGAATTTCTTAATCACACTTCATTCTTCCCATAGTCAAGCTGCTCTTTTCATTTGGTGGGGCTGAGAAAAACATGTGTATAAATTTCCATGATTCTGTTTTACTTCTTTTTCAAATAAATAACAATCAAACAATTAAATAGAGGCTCAAACTTTTATTCAAGAACAGTAACCAATAATAATTTAGAAATCTCTATATTTTTTATTTTTAAAACACATTTTTGTCCGTTTTAAAAAGCCCTTAATTTAGAAAAACAGGTTTTGTTTTGTTTTTACTTTTTGGGGGGCACTGGCAAGCAGTCAGGACCAGCGATTGGCAGTTGCTGACTTCTGACCAAAACATTTGGTCTGATTTCTTCTCTGAAACTCACTGGCCAGCTGTGCAAATCCTCTTCGGTGCTCATCTATGCTTTAGCTTGTGGGTTACTGTGATTGATCACATTGGTCGATCTTGAAGAAGATGTAAAACAAAGGAGATCATTGTAGATTTTAGAAAGAGCTGGCATAGTCATTAAGTTTCAAGAATGCAGCTGTAGAGGTGGCCAACAGTATTAAGTATCTGGAGGTGCAGATAACTAACAATCTGAATTGGTCTCTCCACACGTCATCCTTACTGAAGTGAGCAAACCAGCATCTGCATTTCCTGTGTTGGATAAGGAAAGCACATCTTTCTCCTTCTGTCCTGGCCACTTTTTACAGAGGCACGATTGAGAGCATTTTAACAAACTGCATGACTGTCTGGTTTGGTGGCAGAAGTGCCTCAGATAGAAAGTCCATACAGAGATTGGTAAGGACAGTCGAGAAGATCATAGGAAGCTCACTTCCTGGTATTCAGGATGCTGCTTATAAGCGCTATGTGCTTAGAGCTCAAAGCATTGTTAGAGACCCCACACACCCACTTTATGGTCTGTTTCTGTTGCTTCCCTGTGGGAGGAGGTTTCGAAGTATTTCTAGCAGGACTACCCGATTCTGTAATAATTTTGTTCCCTAGGCCATCCATCTGGTAAACTCGCAAGATTCGTTTTTCTTGCCATGCACATGTATACATAACCTGAACTATACTGTTGTATCTCTGTGTCATATAATATATGTGGGTATATGCATAATTCTGTATTTATGTATTTATTTTTGTCATATTTATGTAGTGTATATCAGAGGTGTGACCCTTTGAGAGCTGTATGCAATGAAATTTCATTTTAATGTATGCCTATCAGTGTACATTCAAAGTGACAATAAAGTTATTATTATTGTATTCATTATTATCATTCTATGTAGAAGATCCAGCTAACTATATGAACAAAGGAAAAATCACTAACTTGCATATCATAAAAATCTGGGACCTTTTCTTCTTGCTATAGCTGGAAGATGGAACTCTCTAAAGGCCATAATGCTTAAACATTATGGTTATGATGTGTAGGTCAATGTTTGAAAGCCGGCCATCACAAATATGGCCATGACACACAAAATCTCCATATGAATGCCAGGGATCCCCGAGTTTGAATACAACTCTCACTTCAATAACATATATGGTAAAACTGTTTTCATGTACTGCATAGCAGGAGGGAGGAGGGGTTGGTAATTTTCCAACCTTCCACACAAGTTCTTTTATTGATTGATAGCTATTTTTTCTGTCCAGTAAATTCTGAGATGGAATTGGGAAACCTATTGCTATCCAGAAAATTTGGCACTAAAACTTCTAGAACTCCCAGCCTACATGCTGATTGGAAATACCTGGAATTTGAGTCGTAACACATCTGGATGTCACCAGCTTTGTCTACTAGAACAATGTCACTGGGTCAGAACAATTAACTCCATATAAGTGTTACTGCTATGCCTGCCTATATTTATCATTTTCAAATATGTCCTTTTAACCATAGCATATAGCTATTGATAAGGCTGCATTTAGCTCTCCGCCCTTAAAACAAAATCCCAATATCAAGCACAGAGCAAAGATGACAAAAAATATCCCCCCCCCCACACACACAATTTCTTGGGTATGATCTACCTGGAAAATTGTTCCATTATATTTTCAACTCAAGAAATTCCAATAATGGTTATGATTAAAACACTGTATAATTCTGAAAGGTTTTTTTTTCCCCATATAGAAACATAAAACATTTTTAGTTTTTAAAATATGCATTGTAAAACCTTTCCATATAAATAATATGACCTACGAAGGGCAGTGTAAGAATCCTAGAAGAACATTAATGTAAGATATTAATGCAATATTTTAGCTTGCAGTTTTGAGGATGCATGTCATGACCCACTCAGTTTTCTTCAACTCTTAATCGCATGTAATTCAAATGTAGTTTCTATCTGAGTGGAACATCTGACTTTGTTTTACAAGTAATTCATTAATGAGTCACCTACATGCCTTAGGTGGTTTATATCCATTATCTCCACTTAACAGTTTGGCCTCAGGATGCCTTTCAATATAAATAATCTTCCAAGATGCTTGTATAGCAGAACCATGTTTCTTTTTATAGTAAATCTGAAATTAGCTAATTTTATTTGACTTTCTTGAGATAAGCATGAATTATAAAATACTGTACATCTTGGCATGAAATGAACTAATATGGAGCACTCAGATACACTCTCCACAAATACGCCAAACATATATGTTCCAGGCATTTTCCCTACATGACTTTCAACTGGTCAGCTAGAGTTTTAAACTAGACCTTGATGGATGAAGAGTCATTGTGAATTTGATCTCACATTTCAGAAGTAATTCTTTAACACTCCTGGGACTTCCTCTGTCATTTGTACACTTCAGTGTGTAGGTCCTCTGAGAGGTCAGGAGATTTAGGTTCAGGATTACCTTTGGAAATATCCCCACAATCATTTCTCTGAAATTTTTGTCAAAGTTAACTGAAGAAACTAAATATTAACTTTGTTAATAAGACACCTTTATTCTAAATATATTGCATCTAATTCATAGCATATTTGCTTTCTAGACTAGAGAAAATAATGTGTGTTACATTATGACTAACATTGAGGGGGGACAACAGGCTTTGACTGAACCTTGGCAAGACCAGGGTTGGCTATGGGTGCATGGAGCCCAAGACCCAGGACTTTGTCATTTCTAGTTCTAGATGGGGTGGCAATACCACAGACAGATCCAGTCCACAACTTGGCGGTTCTCCTGGACGCAAAACTCCTGTTCAAAGAGCAGGTGGCTGTCATGGCTAGGAGAGTCTTTGCACAACTTTGGGTTGTGTGCCAGTTATCGCCTTTCCTGGATCAGGAATCCCTGCACTCAGACATTCAAGCCCTAGTCATCACAATGCAATGCAATGCAATAATATTTGCAAAAATGCAAATGTGACTACCCTTGAAGAGCATTCAGAGCTACAATTGGTGCAGACTGCAGTGGCATGTGCAGTTTTTGGCGATCCTAGTATGGCCCATATTACACTGCTGCTCCGTGAGCTGGACTGGTTTGCTTCCAGGTGCAATTCAAGGTGTTGGTAATCACCTTTAAAGCCCTTCATGGCATGAGTCCAGGTTACTTGAAGGGGATTGGCCCACACCACCCATGAGGGCAGAGGAATACCCCATTGGCCAGGGTATTCCAGGTGGTGGGAGAAGAGCAGTCTCTGCCATTGCTCCTTCCCTTTGGAACATCTTGCCCCCTGGATTGAGGTCAGCTCTCAACATCGTGATCTTAAGACCTGGCTTGAAGACCTGGCTCTGCCAGTTGGTTTGGGGCTCCAATGGGGGAGCATCACACTGGAGGTGATGGACAGATTAATAACAGATCCCACTTCTCCCTCTCATCCTATTCCCTCCTTCCCCATATTTTAGTTAGATTTGGTAATTTGTATTTTTATAGTATTTTGTTCATATTACATGTATGTTTTATATAGTTTTATCCTTTTTAATATTGTAAGCCACCCAGAGTTACCATATGGTAAGATGGGTAGCAAACATATTTAATAAAGAATAAATAAATAATATTGTATTGCTGTAACCATATTAAATACCACAATATGGTGCAACGTTGAAGTGCAATATTAGGGGCAGTGCAATGGTGAATAGAATGTGAAGGATGTGTGTATATAATGTATGTTCATATTTGTGGTTTTTACGTGTGTGTAGTGTGCACTGTGGGTAGCACTTAATTTCATTGTGAGTTACACAATGACAATATTCTATTCTATTCTATTCTATTCTATTCTATTCTATTCTATTCTATTCTATTCTATTCTATTCTAAACTTTGAAAATGGAATAAAACAACTAGTTTTTCATGGGCAGAGTCAACCAATGGTTCAATCATCAGTTTAATCATCAGTTATATGTCATATTTATCTTATTTCTTTTCCACCCACCTCTACCCACAAGCAAAGATTGTTGTCTTCTCCTACATGTTGGAGATAGTGGTGGTCACTTCAAATCAGAGGTACATGGTACAATCAAGAGATTTACTGGTCTGGTACAGTGCAATCATGAGTATTTATTTATTAACCAAATTTATATAGCTTTCCCCATTTCATCAAAAGTGACTCTGGATAGCCCACAATAAAGAGTTTAAAAGAACAATGTAAAAAAATCACTGGTATAAAATGTAAAAATCCATATTAAAAATATTATAAAAGTGAGGGATAAAAATGGCTACCTCAACATTTCAGCATGCCTACAGTACCCTGGGCACCCTAGACCTGATAACATAACCAGTTGAAGGTCTTTGGGGATATCAAAAGGGATGGAATTGATCTAATTTCAGGGGAGAAGGATAAGGAAGACACCAGGGGAGAGAAGAACCTGCCCAAAGTAGGTCCTTAGCCAATGGAACTTGCAAGATGTCCTCTCTGCCAGATCTAATGAGGCATGTGATATAAGCATGGAGAGATAGTCCTCAGATAGCCCAGTCCCATACCATGAAGGGTTTTAAAAGTTGAAACCAGCACCTTGAATTAGTCCCAAAAGCAAACTGGCAGCAAATGCAACTCTCAGAGCAGAAGTGTAACATGAATTGTTCTAGGAAGCACATATCTGCCTATGCCTCTGCATTTCAAAGTTTCCTGATATTCTCAGGGCGGCCTGATGTAGAGCACACTGCAGTAGTCCAGTCTGGGAGTGACTGTCACTTGACTAGGGCATGAGTAAGCCTAAGTGGGACCTAGCCATCCAGGTACAGGTGCAACTGGCTCACAGGATGAAGCTGTGCAAAGGAGACCATCAGGCAATCAGGAGTCTAGGAGTACCCCAGATTGTGCACTGGGTCTGTCTGCCTATAGATTAATATCCCAGGATAGGACCATTCCATTAAATATCTGTTTTTGGAAACAGATTGCCAATCTGAAAAATGTTCATTCTGTTTTGTTTTGTTTAAGAAATGATAAACCCAAACATAGATGAAAGTCTATGAAGTAGCCCAAAGGACTCTTCAATCTACTTCAAAAGTTTATTTTTTTTAAAAAAAAACTACTAGTTTAAAGTAGTGCCAGCTTCCCTCCTTTTGCTTTTTAGCAGTATTTTTTTTTTAGATCGACAACAACAATATAACATTTGCCAAATTTTGGTCTACCAGTTGAGATTTATATTTTTGCCACAGTATTAACTCAATAAGAGATGACAAAATGGAGGGCATAGGAGAGAAATGAAAGAGATTCAAGAAGTGATATAGAAGAGGGAATAACAACAACAACAACAACAACAACAACAACAACCCCCAGTGAGGCAATATCTTGACGTGATTGTGGGGCTTGTGTATTCTGAGGAAGATGAGAGCTATGCCAGAGGTTCAACCATATTGGACAGGTCTCATCAGAGGAGTCAGACAAAGAGTGTCTCTCCCATAAAAAATATGGTGAGACGTAAATTTCAGAAAGCCATACTGGCTCGGATGTCGCTCGGGTTAACAAGGTCCCCGCTAGATGTTGGAGTTCCTGGATATCTGGTGAAAAATGGGTTACAGGACTCAGGACTGTTGGCTGAGCAACCAGGGCCAGCAGCTGCAGAACTATTGGAAGAAAAGGTATTTACCCATCGCAAATACACAGTGATCGAAAACAAAGAAATAATGATCTGTTATTACAGATCAAGTCCAACAAGAAGAGGATATCTAAAACGAATGCACCAGTTCTGGAAAGAACAACATCCAGAATCAGAAATAACAGAACAGAGACTAGCAGATCAACGCCGATTTATAATACGAAATAAAGTATTCACAGAAACAGAATTGAATGAACTGCAAAGGTTTACCCAGGGCAAAGAAATCAAATCCTTCCCAGAAGTAATTCAGAATGTAGAGGCAAACCAGGGGGAGTTGGCACTGAAGGAATCCAGCAGAGATATACAACTGTTCTCATTTGGAAACCAGGCACCTCTTCCTCAGGAAGAACAAAGCCCTCTAACTAAAGAAATAAAAGAATTGAAAGAAAGAATAACTGAGCATCTAGAACAGTACAAAAACAACAGAATAAGGCTGCCTGCATTGAAGCTTGTTCCAAAGAAACAGCTAGCACAAGCATTAAAAGATGCAAATATTGCAATATCAAGTATAAGCACCAATTCACTGCAAGAAACAAACCAACTAATGTACAGCACAGCTGCAGTTATAACTGAATACCTGGGATGCAAAATCAACAAAGAAGAAAAACAAACAAACAGTGCACCACAAAAATGGAAGGTTAGACTAGAAAATAAGATCAGCAAGTTAAGATCACATGTAAGCAAGCTAGAACAGATGAAAGAAAAGAAGCTGAAGAACAAGAAGACCAAAGAATACTTAATCAAGAAATACCACTTAGAAACAAGGAAGATCAAGGAAGCACTGGAAATAATAAAGCAGCAAATAACAGCTACAGCCAGGAAAATCAGTAGATACGAAGCTCGAATTGCAAATTATAGGCAGAACCTCCAATTTCAATCCAATTAGAAACATTTCTACCAATCCATCAATGGAGAAACTGCAATGAATCAGTCAGTACCTGACAAGGAAGAAACAGTGCAGTTCTGGAAGCAGATATGGGATAACCCAAAGAAACACAACAAGGATGCGGCTTGGTTAAAAGAGGTGGATGCAAATAAAACAGAAGTTGAAATGAAAGAACTAGTAATAACAACAAAAATGGTAGAAAAAAGAGCAAGGGAGATCAAAAATTGGTCAGCACCAGGTGAAGATGAACTGCATGGGTTTTGGTTGAAACATCTAACTGTTATATATCCACTCATTGCCAAGCAGTTCAACAATATACTACAAGGAGGAGAAATTGAAAAGTGGCTAACAACTGGGAAAACCTACCTAATAATGAAAAATCCAGCAAAAGGGGCAACACCAGGCAACTACAGGCCAATTACCAACAACTTTCAAATTGCTAACTGGTGTGGTAGCTGATGCAGTACAACAGCATCTAGTTGAAAACAATCTCTTTCCACCTGAGCAGAAAGGAAACCGCCCCAATAGCAGAGGAACAAAAGATCAACTCCTAATAGACAAAATGATCTTGGAAAACTGCAAGAAAAGGAAGACCAACCTGAATGTGGCATGGATTGACTACAAAAAGGCATTTGACTCTCTGCCACATGACTGGATAATCAAGTGCCTAGAAATAACAGGAGTCAATAGAAACATCAGAAAATTTGTGCAAAGATCGATGGCACAATGGAAGACACAGTTGCAAGTCAATGATGAAAGATTGGGAGAGGTTAATATCAAGAGAGGAATACTTCAAGGAGATTCATTATCACCACTACTATTTGTTATTGCACTGTTTCCTCTGTCAACAATACTGAATAACTCAGGACATGGCTATCAAACATCAAAAACATCTGCCAGACTATCCCACCTCCTTTACATGGATGATCTGAAGCTGTATGGAAAAACATCATCTGAAATAGAATCACTGCTGAACACTGTCCGTATGTATAGCCAAGATATTGCAATGGAGTTTGGCTTGGATAAATGTGCCACACTCACTGTCAAACAAGAAAAAATAGTGAAAACTGAAGGAATCAAGATGCCCCACGAAAATAACATTAAGAGTCTGGATGAGGAAGATTACTACAAATACTTGGGTATCCTTCAAGCTGACAACATCAAGCACACTGAAGTCAAGAAAAAGATTAGAGGTGAATACTTCAAGAGAGTGAAGAAGATCTTAAAGTCCAAACTCAATGGAGGAAATACCGTGAAGGCAATCAACACCTGGGCAATTCCAGTCATTAGATACACAGCTGGAATAGTGGACTGGACTCAAGCAGAATTAAAAGCAATGGATAGGAAGACCAGAAAAATAATGACAATGAATCATGCCCTTCATCCACGCAGTGACATTGACAGACTCTATTTACCAAGGCAAATAGGTGGATGTGGAATGCTGCAAGTACATCAGATGGTTGAAGAAGAAAAAATGGCTTTGGAAGAATATCTGAAGGACAATGATGAAGATGCACTGAAATTAGTATATCAGGAAGGCTTACTGACTACTGGAGAGACCAAACTGGCCTACAAGAAAGACCAAATGAAGAACAGAATAGAGGCATGGGAAGACAAAGCACTACAGGAAAATGCAGGCCCAGAACACATCTGGCTGATGCTTCTTTCAGCTGACTCTACTTTGACAGAAATATGCGGGAACTGTTATCTAGGCAAATGGGCTGAAACACTTTTTTAAAGTCCAAAACAATGAGTTAACATTTGGAAGCGGCACAGGCAGAATCTAATTCACTGAAATTTAAGACACAGGAAGAGGTAGAGTAGAAGGAGACTTCTGCTATTATAGTCAATCTTAGTTAAAAAAAAAAAGAAGTAAGTTTTAGCCTTCTCAGAGAATTGATTTCCTGGTCTGGTCTGCCTAATGGAGCTGACACTATCTGAGTTTAGAGGACAGAACACTTAGCAAATTGCAGTGTAATTGATACAGGTGCTGCTCGTTTTATAAGTGCCAGCAAGCGAAATGGAGGACTATTCAAACACATAGTCTTCCATCTGAAGGTCCAGCAAGAGATACATTATGCAAGGATGCAAATATCTGCAAATATGTCTTCATTTTTCTAATGTATAAACTGTTGGAATTTCTGTTCCTAAAAGGAAAACATTACTATGCTCTTGCTCCCAATGCTTTTCTGAGCTCAGTCTGTGTAAGATTACTAAATAGTAAGACCATTTTAACTTTATAAGATGCTTCATAACTAACATTTACTATAATAATAGCTTTGTGCTTTCTGCATGAGAAGAAAACTGCTATACTTTCAGTCTGACTATAATACAGCTTTGTTCTCCGTTCTTTTGAACAATCTTATACCCCAATGTAAAATTATATTTTCATATAAATTGTGACTGATTTTCAATACCGTTACCTATTATAATATTTAGATTTTAGTTCACTGTCATAATTGGATTTAATTTTGGTCTCATTTCAGCAGTCCATTGCATTCATGAAGCTAATCCGTAGTGCTTGTAAATAAATCATGATTCAATTCCCTCAATGCCATTAATTCCACATTCTTATTCCAATATTATAGCTACTAGAGATTTTCCAGAAAATGCCATTGCATATGCTCATTAGTTTTCTTTTCAATTTACAGCAGTAGACCATCATTATCTCTTAGGAAGCAGACTAGCCACTATGTGCCCCTAATCGCTGTTGAATCTAACTATTATATTTTCCGTTTTCTGAGTTGCATTTATGATCAAAGAAAAGCATTTGTGTTTTCAGAGTTCCAATGGTAGTAGTTGATTTTTCCTATTTGCCTATAAGGAGGCTGAACTGGGCTTTTGAATGAGACACCTTGTTTTGATTCTAACATAATCCTATCTTATTATCTAATTTAGTACTATTTTGTAAATTGTCTTCTGCTCAATTTCTAATGGCAGCTTTTAGCATTACTGCAGTAGGTACCACAGTTAAATTGAATGCAAGGGAATTAGAAATGCCAGAAAACTTCAACCCATGCAAATCCCTATGCGAAACTGAATTTGGAAACTTATTTGCACCTTCATATTAAACAGAAATGAGGGCCAAATTACATGTTTTCAGGTGCAGAACATTTTTGGTGGGGAGAATATATTTGTTTGGTTTCTGGCCACATGAAAAAGTCCCACATATTGCTTCTAAGAGGAAGGAATGTAGAACTGAATAAAGAATAGGTATTCGTTTATTTAAGAAATAGAAAAAGCCTTGTTCTAATGTGTAGTTTGGCCCTTGGTTAGCCATCTATATTTTTGGAGACAAAATATTTAGATCAAACATGTATGAACATGGCAGCCTTGTCAAGGAGGAGCAAGGAAATCTGAAGATGGGGGAATTATTTTCTCCAAAGGTCTAATGGCAGGGCAAAAAGGAGGGAGCTTTCCTGTAGTACTCGGAATAGTAAAAAGCAGTGCTTTTTTGTAAAAAAAAAAAAAAAAAGTGCCAGAACTCACACACGTCATACAACCCGCCTTGCCTATCCTACATGGTTCCATCCAAAAAAGGTGCCGGAACTCCGTTCTGGGCGTTCTATGAGAAAAAAAGCCCTGGTAAAAAGTATAGCTACAGTAAGCCTATTTGTCAGCAGAAGTAGTAGAATATCTACAATTCATTCGTGTGACAGAACCAGCAGCAACAACTGACAAAACCTGGCTTTATTTCTCGATTTATATTGACCTCTTAGAAGATCATTCCTGCTCTTTTCAAAAGAGTGTGAAAGATGTGCCTGTGAGGCAGGGGTTCCCAACCGGGGGTGCTTGCACCCCCTGGGAGTGCAAGACAATATTCCAGGGGTGTGTGAAAACCTGGGTTTTCAAAATTATAGTGTATGTGCATAATTTGTGCCATTATTTTGAACTTTTGTAAGGGGTGCGAAAATATACCAGAAGCGTTCTAGGGGTGCGGAGTATAGAAAAGGTTGGGAACCGCTGCTGTAAGGAAATCCACATTGGGCTTGGCAGTGCTTCATGGATAGATATCTCCGGGAAAGTCAGATGTCTGAGATTAGGAGATTAAGACTTGGTTAGATCTTCTGACTGTAATTTCACTCACTTGAAATGTCCCTAATTATGGACATTTACAATTATATAATTATAATTATATATTAAAGGAGGAAAACACTAAAATATTTCAAACTGGGACAATTCAAGATAATCTGAAGCTATTTTAGCTGAGTGCCAGAGATGCAACAAACACAATGTCTCCTTGAGGAGATGTATTTTCACCTCTTAAAGGAGCCAGTTAAAAGGCTTAGCCTGAAAAACTCTGCCTTGGTACAGAAGAGCTCAGTAACTATAAGTCAAATATTCTCAGGCATTAAGATCAAGTAAAAGATAGTCATGAAGTTCCAGTGAATAGAACAGGGGTCTTCAAACTTGGCCGTTTTATGACTTGTGGACTACAACTCCCAGAATTCCTCAGTCAGCGTGCCTGGCTGAGGAATTCTGGGAGTTGAAGTCCACAAGTCATAAAAGGGCCAAGTTTGAAGACCCCTGGAATAGAACTTCTTATATGCATCATTTCAATCTGGGTTTCATCCATTTCATCTGCCCAAATATGGTAGAGAAGCAGTTCTGATCAGCTTAGTGAATGTCACATAACAGAAATTAAAGAAAAGACGTGGCTAGTGCCAAGATGTCTCAACAAATAGCATCATCTCTTCAATGAAGTTTCAAAATGTTGAACTTGATTTTATTTGTCTGGATTTTAATTTTGATTCTAAGTGTCTGGTTTAAGTACAGTATTTCGTACTTTGCATTCTGTTTTGTTGCTGCAGGTTCTCTTGAATAATGCCTTAATAGGCAGAAAGGCAAGGTACACTCATTACTATTATGATTGGTTGCACAGCCAGCCAGATCTTTAAAATAGATCTGGCATTTTTATCCACCTTTTTGAGTCCTTCCTAAGGATTGACAAATGTTGTCTGATGATATTGTAACAGGATATAAGCTACTCCAAGTAAAGCCGATGGTGATTTTGTCAGTGGCAATGATGTTCAAGTTGGGCGTCTATTATTATTGGCACTATCTTTGCTTTCTTTTGTCACAGTTGTTCTATTTCTATTTGCATGTCTTTATATTTGTAACTTTCTCCAATTCTTCTATTCTGCTGTCTCCAGAAATTGCAATGTCCACTATCCAGACTTTTTTTTGTCTTTCATATGTATTTCTTGTGTTATGTGACAGGGGCCTGTCTGTTTAAATTGTAAAGTCCTAGACCACTTCAGTCTCTTCATTTTCTATTACTTTGTCTATTTTATGGTCCCACCAGTTCTTGCTTGAAGATCTTCCAATGCACCGTTGTTGCCACTTTGTCATGCCTCTTTTGTAGTCAGTCTGTGCAACCTTCTTGCAAGAGCTAATGAGGTGGCCACAGTTTCTTCAGCTTCTTTGCAAAGGTGGCCTTGCTGTCTGTGGCTGTCTTCTCAGTTCTGGCTTTGTATGTATTTGTTCTTAAGGCTTGGTCTTGTGCAGTCAGAATTAGTCTGTCGGTCTCTTCAACTTTTCTGCTCTTAGCCACTGCCAGATCATGCTGTTATCTCCTTTGCCTGCTATTTATTTTATGTACTTTTTAGACATTAATCACATTCATTTTTTTCTGACTAATTGGCACATGATTTATGTGTCAATTTTTTAAAATATACTTTTCTATAATTTTTCTTTGTTTTGAAAGCACCAATGGAAGCAACACTACTAAATAGCTGGAAGCTGTTTAATTATGGCTGCCATTTTATTTTCCCAGCATGTCTCAGGCAACATATCATTTAATTTACCAGGCAGAGTAGGAAAATTGTTATCTTCACTGGTAGCTGTACACCATCACTGTGGGAAAATAAAAAGATGGTTAGCAAAAAGTAGCAGGAGAAAGGATGTTTTTGCCTCTAGAAACAGTAATACCCAACATAAAGGACTGATAGATGGACAAGTGGAATAATTCAAAAGAATCTTGATCCTATCATTCATTACCATCCCTGTTCATTTTCTATTAATGAACATTTAATCAAAATTGCATTATTTTTATTTTAAGTTGTGAAATTAAGGAATGCACATCCCTAAAATCAGAAGAAGAGAATTAAAAAAGAAATGAAGAAGAAGAAAAAGATTTTTTCCTGCTTTTCTAAATCTGGACACTTTGAGGCTCAATTAGAAGGGATCCATTAGCCGGGTGAAAACTCACTGAATACCTTAAAAGTTTTAACTGACCATAGAAATAATAAAATAAAAAATTCCCCATTAAAATCATCCCTCTCCCCACCTGCTATTTCTCTTAATTTCCCCTCCTCCACTTATTCTCCTGGAGCCGCAGCATGTTGTCCACAAGGACTTTTTGGCTGCTTCAAAGTTCGTGGAAATTAGAAGGAACCAGGAAAGACACTGAAACATTTCCAGCATCTCAAATTCTTGGCTGAAGAGCCATACATTCAACACACTGACAATCCAAGAATACCCAATATTTAAAAAGTAACTTCGTATACTTGAATCTGTCACATTGTAGATAGCAGATTGTACCGATATTTAATGCTTATCTCTGCAAACATTACCAATATTTTAGAAAAATGAAAAAAGCGACAGTTCAGCTGCTGCTGATAGCTGGAAAAAAATGATATTATGGGACTTAATATAATAAAAAAAATTATTAAAGTAAATCTGCTGCATTGTGAGATCTTGTATTACATGCACCACAGTCATAATACATCATATAATTTCATTAATTAAAAAGAAAATCAATTACTAATGCTTGTATTATGCTTAAGCCTTGCTGTGCAACCACCACAAATATTCATTTAAGTAACAAGTGCCAAATGAAAGAATGCAGTTTATGCTACATTTAGCCCATATGTGTCAAACAAAAATATGAATCATTCTTTCATTTGTTCTTCCAAAAGACTCTTAAGTAAGAACAAATGAAGTAGTATAAAACCAAGAATTTGAAATGATAACAAAACCAAGAGCTTTCTCAAGTGCTTTCCTGGCAGCTGTAAACAAACCAGAGGGGAGAAAAAAAGCAAAGGTCATATAAATATTTTTAATGAAAAAAAAGTTCAGTAAATAATGCAGAAGAACATTACAAAATTCTGTAAATTTCAACACTGACAGCAATTGTACCATCAGTTAACCTACAATAGAATACAAGTCCCTATTAGTCATGGCAGAGAAGTTATCAGTGATAGTGAGATGGGCAATTCATGGGAAGGAGCTTAGAATGGTGACAGTTTTCACCATATTTATTTTTTCCTTGACCGTCTTCAACTTTTTCATTGAAAATCTTCAGTAATGACTGGTAAGTGGGATCATACCATCAGTTCAGCCTCAAGAATTGGGCAATTGGGCAAACTGTGTTTCTGGCATTTGTACATTTAATCTGAACATCTGAAGAACCATTCTTGCCCTCTAGATGTTCAGAAGGCTTACATTTGGTAGAGGATAACTTAGTTACTCAGCTGTATTCTGCACTGAATGTATATGGCTTAAAATATGGAATAGGCAACCCATATCCTCTAGGTATCCTCTAGGCCAGGGCTTTTCAACCTTTTCACCGATTGTACCACTTTTAGGATATGGCAATATTCGAGTACCACCTAGCAAGGTGTCAAAAACTTGATGACCAAAAAAAACCCCTGTTCAAAGTTGCAATTGCACTGAAATGACTTATGACCATTTTCACACTTATGACCATTACAGCATGCCCAGGGTCATGTGATTTATATTTGGATGCTTGGCAACTGATTCATATTTATGATGGTCACAGTGTCCCAGGGTCATGTGATCCCCTTTTGCAACCTTTTGACAAGTAAAGTCAATGGCAGGGCTGCTGGTGGCCAAGTGCTAAGGCGGGACTTCCCTCCCTCCCTCCTTCCCTGCCTCCCTCTTTCTCATGCCCACCTCCTTCTGAAGGAAGAATTTGACCCCCTCATATTTTTTCTCTTCCATATATTCATCAAACAAGGAAAAGCCTCCAGAGACAGAAAAGACAAACTGCTGAGTGAACTAGCTTAAAAAGGCACATTCCCCTTTAAGAATTAGCTACTGGCTAGAAAGGAAAGTAAGGAAGAAAAAAAAATGTAGTAAGTATTGGCTGCTGGCTAAGGCAGCCTCCCCAAATGGCTCCATTCATAAGTAAAGGAATCTACAGACAAAATCCATTCAGGAGAAAAATACTTCAAAATCCCTTGCAGCAAAACTTACAGGTAACGATAGCAGAGCAATAGAAGCTAACACGATACATCAGCCATCAGCCAAATAGAAATTGCCAAACACTCCTTAAGAACACAAAGCCCACATTGCACAAATCCCAGAACTTCAAAGTTACAAAAGCACATAAGAATCCTTCCACTCTCCATCTCCCTCCCTCCCTCCTCCGTGCCTCACCTCCAGCCATTGCTACCTTTTTTCATTCCTCTTGGAGGGCGACCCCTCCCCCACTGCATTTCTTGCCTGTTTGCTGCTGCCAGCACAGGTGGCTGCCACAGCAGTTGCAAATCAGCTCATGGCCGGCCTGCTTGATTTGATCTCCTCCCCCCCCACCCTCCTCCTTCAGTGCAGCTAAAACTGACACAGCCTCCTCCCAAGGCTGCTTCTTTTTTTCTCTCTCCCTCTCCTGCCCAAACTGCCTCCTTTTATAGCCTCTGTCTCCGCCCCCTCCTCCTCCTTTCTCATGGGGGAGGGTGAGCCAGAAGTGCGCCTGGGGCCTTTGTCTCGCCCCACCCACTCTGCAGCTCCAGAGGACTCTCTCACTGTAAGTCCTTGCCTGTGCTGGCTCATTCCCTCCCCCACTACACTTGGCTAGGCTGGGCTGCGTACCACCTGCCACTTGTTAATGTACCACAAGTGGTACGCGTACCACAGGTTGAAAAGCCCTGCTCTAGGCCATAAGCTATCAGTGATAGCTTTTCCAGTTTTCTCCCCACCCACAACAATGCTACATTAAATTGTCAGCAAAATAGCAAATCTCTCATGGGAAAACTGCATATTTTTTAAAAAATAATCTAAACCCTTTCTAAGCTTACCATGCCTAATTCTATCCTTAAAAGAACAACAAAAATTAACTCAGTTTCTGATTTCTGATTGCCCATTTCTGCTTTAAAACATGGGCTTTTTTTTTTTTTTAAAGGAAAGAAATAAGTAAACATAGGAAAGAGACATACTGTAGCATTAGAGATCCTACTTATTGCTTTGGAGAACTACTGCTTTTAGAGAGATTCCTCTGGTTTTAATGAGGCCTATGCTTTGATTCCATATAAGGCAGTATCGTATATTTGCTACTTGTAGAATGGTTGGGTACCTTAATATTGTTCTTTGTAGCCTTCGTTAGAGTAGTCATTCATGAATGAATAGGACAAGTTAACAAGAGAATTTATTAGTTGACAAAGATAGTTAATCTTATCATTCTTCTAAAATGACTGAAATCCAGCATTGTGGCCAACAAACCTAACAGAATACAAGAGTAGAATTTTCATTGTGCCCCACATATTACTATAATTATAAATGGAATGCATTTATGTAAAGAATGTAAAAGAAGAGAAGAATGGGGAGTGGTCACTAGAAGTCAGTGAAGAAGTCAGTTTGGAAAATAATATCTGGGATTGATTTCCATTCCGAGCAATATTTAATATTCTAATTCTGGCTTTGTTGATTCAGTTCTACATACCTTAATTTAAATGCATGTTTTATCAAAGTACAAACTAAGTACTAATATTATTTGTAAGAAGGAGGCTGTGATTTATCAAATGCTTTTTAATGGTCTTTGGATCCTATACCCCCATCATTGCTGCAATTAGCAATGCAGTTTCTAGTCATTCTCAGTCATGGAATGAACAAGTATCTATCTATCTATCTATCTATCTATCTATCTATCTATCTATCTATCTATCTATCTATCTATCTATCTATCTATCTATCTATCTATCTATCTATCTGTTCTGGAGACAGCCTGTCTGGCCCCGGGCAACCACATGGTTTGCCTGGGCCTTCTGCAGCCTCCTGAGCCTGCTGAGTCATTCAGCAGTCCCAGGACATAACACTATCTATCTAGCTATTATCTGTCTTGGCATAGATTCAATATATTTTAAACTACAAACAACAGACAATTTGCAAACTATAAAACCTTGAGAAACACATCAATAGATATCAAATTAAGGTAAGAAATATTTCTTATGTGTCTGATATTGATTTTGTACTGTCAGTCATAACTTTCAGTTTTTAAAACATATTTTCTCCTGTGAAAATAATTTAACTTTGGTGCTTTAATTTTGGGGGGGAACCGGTTTAATCACCGTCTATTAGAGAATGGAATTTTCCATGTGTAGACAGCAAGAAAGTAAGCCCTTCTATCTTCCATATAATATTCACAGTAACTGTCTTGAAACATGTCATGAATGCAACCTATTTCTTTCCCATGTTAGCCTCCCACCCTAATTTCATTAATTTCTATTTCATCATATTGAACTGTGCTCCTCTCTAATCCATTTACTTGCATCCCAACTAACTAATTTAACATTGCATCACTCTTTGTGTTTGGTATTGACTCCATCTGCATCCTTTCATCTTCCCAATTTAGTATCACTGGTGGACTCATCGTATTCAACCATTCACTTTTGGTCTTAGAGGCCATTGATATTTAAAGTGAATAATGTTGTTCTACTATTGATCTTCTTGCACTTCACTAACTATAAAAAATAAGCAATATAAGTTTATGGCATTGATTTCATGGATTTCAATTTCCCCCCAATCATGTTCTTGTTAAGCACTTGTAAAATACTTCATGTCACATATTCATCTGTTTTCTTCCATGGAGATCTAAATTCAGTATACCCTCTGGGCTTCACTGTGGAATTTTTTCTTCTTTCATGTAGTAGCCTACATAATTAATTATGACATTGTTCAAGTTGGCTAATGCAAACACAAATTGAATAACAGTAGCAACATAGAAGCAGCATTCACACAACAGTCTTAATCCATTTTCCAGGTTGGCATAAAATGCCAAATTATAAACTAGCCAAACACTTACAATTCATAGAGCATATTCAATGACTTGTACTAAAAATTAAACTAAACTAATTTATCACGTTGTGTGAATGCAATAATTGCATTCATCTAATAAAGTATGTTGTCTCAAAGCCTGGAAATCACTCCTGGAACTATGCAACCTATTCTCATTTTTTTAAATATTTTATTTTGAAGATTTGTATGACTGCCCACTCACTCTTAGTGACTCTTGATGGCTTACAAACAATAACAAACACAATATAAAAGAATAAAAACAGTAATCCACCCCACCTCCCTGGTGACAATATACAATCAAAAGGGCCATTTGATGGGCTCCATCCCACTATGGGTTATTCAGGCCCTTTGGCAGAACAAAGTCTTAAGGGCTTTGCGAAAGAGAGTCAAAGTGGGGGGGGGCAGTCTAATCTCTGTGGAGATGATGTTCCAAAGGGAGGGAGCCACCACAGAGAAGGTCCTTCTGGGTCCCGCCAGATGTACCTCCTTAGGAGATGTAACTGGGAAGAGATGGTCCCTTCAGATAATTGTTGTCCAAGTAATTCCTAATCATAATTCATTTAGAGAGTAAGGGAAATATTGATGGAATATTGCCTAGGCAAAAGGGGCTGAAGCAATTTTAAGTCCACAACTATGACATAACATTTGGAAGCTGCTCAGACAGATACCTCTCTACTCCACTGAATTATAGGAAGGAGAACAAAGTACAGAACAATCAGACTTACAAGATTCTGTTACTGTCGCCAACCTTGATAAAAGGGAGTTTTAGCTTTTCTATTTAGTTGATCTATTTAATGGGGCTGACATTTCCCCACTGGACATTTTTTTTAATTTTGAAAGATTCTAAAGAAAAACCATTTCAAAAGGTTATCTAAGAATCTAACTATTTCTGATGTCAAAAATTTGTGATTAGGTTTTCTTGCAGTTCTATGGAGATTTTGCACATTTCATTCAATTTTGTTTCTTAGTGAGAGGACTCAACTCCAGCTTCTTCAATCATCAACAAATTGTCCTCTGCTTGCACAATCAAGAACTCTAAAGACCTCTGAGAACTTGCCTTGAAGTATTCAACTTTGTAGATGTCCTTTTTCAATCCCCTGGTGTCTCATTGTTACATTTTACCTCATATTATCTGATGCCAAATTCCATTTTCTTCACAATTTTTCTGTCTTTTCTTTTGATCTTCTTTGTGGGATGACACAAAGAAGCTGACAGCCTGGGGAAAAAAAGCCTCAGAAACCCCACCATCCAAGCAGGAATGGCCAAATCTTAGATAAGAAAATAGGAAAGTGCTCTCTAAATGGAATGATTTTGTCAATTTTAATTTGAAAGAATTTACGAGGAACAGAACAGTGTTCTTCCTCTTATTATTGTTATTTCTTGTCAGTACTTTTTAATGTGTGGTTTGATTAAATGAACTCAGCAGATTATTGCCACTACTTTCATTCCATGAGAAGTTTCATCTCCTGATTTCTACAGATCAAACTGCTGCAGGTATGAGAATAATTTCCCCCCTCACCAGTTATAATATATCTTTGTAGATCTTACAGCATCACTTTAAACTAGTTATTTATCTGCACAGAAATATATTCAACTGACTGACTTGCTTCTTTGTAGGATAGTGAACTGCTTTTATGTTGCTTGTAAAAGCAGTATAAAGTTTTCCCTCCCATTTTTACAGTCAGACTAGTTCACCTCATCTGGATTGAAATATTCATATCTAAGATAGATGATATTTCACTTTGCCAATTGCAATCCCAATTATAAAAACAACCACATTTGCAGTAGAGGTTTCACTGCATTTCACTCAGTTTTGCAAACCAATGGAATTGCAGCTATATGTTTGATTCAATTGCTTCATTAAGTATGCTTGTAATTAGTTGGAGAATAACATGGAACCTTAAACCCTAGAAACCATACTGCTACAAATCAATGACCAACTACTAAATTATGATAGTAAGATTTTAATCAATGATATAACACCTAACCACTCAAACTCATAGGATGTAAAAAAAACAAGGGCCCACATTTATATTTCTACATCTTCCAGTGATATCATTGCTAATATACATATACCTTAGCTGGAAATGATGTTGTAAGCTGAACTGGGTCATGTGATGTTTCACTTAGTGTGAAGTTGTTAGTCTCAACTGAGATGAGTATGTGAGGACTTTCTCTACCAATGAATGTTCTTTCCATAGAAAGAAAAGTCTTCTTGATTTTTAGCAGGGAAAGGGGTCTGATATATTTAGTAATGTTTGGATGCTAAAAGATATGAAAAGTTATAGTGACTGGAGTTGGTATAAACTTTTAGGTTCTTTTTCTTATTTCATGCCTTAATCCATTTGGTTTCTATTCCTTTCTCCTTTTCAGTCCTATGCATAATGTTGCTTACCCCAAAAAGGAATAGCATAATTAGTGTGCATGTTTCTATACATTTTTGTAACCTATGAAGAATATTGTTTCTTTTTTTGCAAACAGACAATTTGTATACCTTGGTCTCCAATTTCACATTATAAGAGTTGAATGAATCAAAATATACAGATTATGAAGACAATTAGAAGTAAAATATAGGAATATAACATTGGTTTATTGATTAAGGTAAAATGAGACATTTTGTTGCGATGTTCTGGCAACACTTTTAGACTTTTGCTGACACCAACACTGAAAAATTGATGTTTTATGAATTTGCTTATAGGTAAGGGATGGGCTATGTGATGAAGAGATGTATGTTTAACCTTAAAGGCAGTAAGAGTTATTAAATTTGTTTACTATGTTGCAGTGAAGGTTGGAATGTACTTCTTTATATACTTTTTTTTTCTTTGTTCTATTTTTTTCTTTTCTTTCTCTTCTTTCTTTTTCTCTTTTCTTGCACTTTTTATTCTTCCTTTCCATTGTCTTTTGTTTCCCTAAATTTAGTTTGTATTTGTTTCTACTATTGTAATTAAAGTTCTTAATAAAATTATATTTAAGAAGAAAATTCTTAGGTTTGTTGTACTGCTGCTCTGTATAGAATGAAAATGATTCTTCATTCAAGATTTTAAGAGGAAAACCATGTCAGCAAAACGTCAGCAAGTCCAACTTCTGAAACACATAGACTGATGTTCTTGTCATAAAAACCTCATAATTTACAACACGATAATGAAAATATAGATGAACAGATTTCATGTTTTAAAGAAGGTTACATTGTGCCTATCCAGAACAACTGCCTACCCCACTTAGCATCAGCTATAGGGAACTTTCCTACAAATTAATTTATAAGCATACGGTATGAACAGTTGTCTGCTGTTGCATGCGGCAGACTAGCTTATCTTGTCACATACAAAAAAAACATGTTTGATGTGTGTATGGCTGACCCTATCCTTCCCTAGCATCATTACAATATGATGATAATAATATGATACTTTTGGAGACAGCAAAACCTACTTGCATAAATAAAGCCTTATCCTAAAGCTTTACCATATTTTTCATTATCTCTTTGAAACAAATGCAAGCTGAGTTTCATTCATTTCAGTGATTAAATCTTTCACTGATATTGTATCTTCAGCTATTAAGGAAAATCCTTGTTCAGGTACTGTTAAACAATTGAGTAATGGGGTCCTTATTGCAAACCATCCTGCTGCAGTGAATATCTTGTTTCTCCATAAAAGAATTTTGAAACATTCTTTAACTGATCCATTTTCCTCAATAAATAACACATCTCGGGGTAAGCTTGACCAGAGACCAAGAGAGAGCACTTTTTCTTTTTTTCCAGAACGAAGAGACATTAATCTATTTTCTCTCCAGCTGAGATATGCTCCCAAATTGTGGTTGTTGGCTGGTGGGCCAAAAAATTAAGCTGACAAAAAAGAAATATAAGTTTAGATGAGCATTGCAGCTCATTCATCTGCGGAATACATAATATAACAGCTGTTTAATGTAGGATGAGAAAAAGTCAAGTTGTCTGAGGAGTCAGAGAAACTACTTCTGCTGAGAATGTGGGTGATACAGTTTCTGCCTTTGTGATTAGTTTGTTATCCCATTTGATTATATTCCAAAGATTTTGGCTCATACTGTAACCTATGCTCTCTACCTTTATCTGTTGGCTTAGATGTTTTACTTATTAATAGCCTTATATATGAAACAGGGACAATTGAAAGTTTTGGCTATACTGATAAGCTTTTCTTCATTTTCAGAAGTACATTGCCCATTTCTCACAACTTTAGAAGAGTAAATTCTAAATGTAGGACATACGTTTCTTCCATTCAACTGTGTCCGAGACTGCCTGGACATTTCTCTGCAATTTTCTTAACAAGGTTTTCAGAAGTGATTTGCCATTCACTCTTTCCTAAGGCTGAGAAAAAGACCCATCATCACCCAGCTGGCTTTATCCTTAAGTTGAACTAGAACTCACAGCCTTCCAGTTTCTAGCTTTAACCACTATACCAAACTGGCTCTTATGAGAATATATAGATTCACAAAATAAGTTTTCTTTTTCTTCATGGGAGTGCTTCTTACAGTCATTATATATAATTTATAATTATTTTTATAAAATAATTGAATTTCAAAAAAATCAGCTACAGTAATCCCAAACTGTGAAAGAATATATGTATTTGTGGGTGTGTGTCTGTTTGTGTGTGTATACATATATACATATTTATACATATATATATATATTCTTTCACAGTTTAAGATTACTCTAGCTGATTTTTTGAAACTCAATTATTTTATAAAACTGGATCAGTGGTGGGATTCAGCCAGTTCACACCAATTCAGCAGAACCGGTAGCTAATTTTTTGTTTCCCGGGCCCAGAATGGACTTCTGGAAGCAGCATCCACACAGAGAACCGGTTGTTCACATATTTGAATCCCACCACTGAACTGGATCTGTACTGGGTTCACATTTCTTTTACAAAAACTCCAATAACCATGTATATAGAGATTAAAAGATATGACCTTGACCATTATATGCAGAAGCTGCTGCTTAGGCAAAAGGGGCCAAAACATTTTTTAAGTCCAGAATGTCCAGCTAACATTCTGAAGCAAATGAGACACACCCCTAATTCACTGAACTATAAGAAGGAAGAGTAGATACAGTACAGTCAGATTTGCAATATTCTGATATTGTAGCCAATCCCAATAAAAGTAATTTTAGCTTTTCTGTGGAGTTAATTTCTCCATGTCTCAGCGAGAGGAATTATGATGAGTAGAATATTCAAAAGAGGAGATTTCATGGTAGAATTAACAATTGTACATTATCTTTTCTAGTCTAAAACAGATCCAGCATAAATGACTTGGAAAAATAAAGCAGTCTTCATCTGATATCATCATCATCAGTGTTTCGTTGGGAAAAGATTATTTACAATCAAACTGCCCTACTTGAAAATACTAATTCATCTGTATCTAATTGCCGTGCTTCAAGGGCGGTGAGGAAAAGGCAATCAAAATTGAAGGCAAGATCAAGATAAGTGACTCACCCAGAATCACATCTATCTATCTATCTATCTATCTATCTATCTATCTATCTATCTATCTATCTATCTATCTATCTATCTATCTATCTATCTATCTATCTATCTATCTATCTATCTATCTATCTATCTATCTATCTATCTATCTATCTATCTATCTATCTATCTATCTATCTATCTATCATCTATCTATCTATCTATCTATCTATCTATCATGTCTATCAATGGGGAAAGTTCCATGTGAAAATAAAAATGTGATTGACCTTCGATATTGAAAATGATCCTTTCTAGTGTTGGGCAATTGTTTTAAATTCAAAATGGCCCTGGCGTGAACAGCCCTGAATGTGTTCTCTTCCAAGTTCAAAAGTCATTCTGACTTTGCTTCAACATTGCTGTAACTTTTCAGGAATGTTCCGGCTCAAACACTTGCAGTAATATTAGTTGGAATACTTCCATTAAGCATACTTCCTTTTCATCTTCCTAGTTCTTTCTATATGGGCCAAATTCTTTCCCTTTCTTGCTCTTGATCCCTCTAGGCCAGGGCTTTTCAACCTTTTCACCCATTGTACCACTTTTAGGATAAGGCAATATCCGAGTACCACCAGTCGCCCAGCAAGGTGTCAAAAACTTGACCCCAAAAAAATGAAAAAAATGAAAGTACAGGTAGTCCTCGACTTACAACAATTTGCTTAGTGACTGTTCGAAGTTACAACGGCACTGGAAAAAGTGACTTATGACCATTTTTCACACTTATGACTGTTGCAGCATCCCCAGGGTCATGTGATTTACATTCAGATGCTTGGCAACTGATTCATACTTATGACATTCACAGTGTCCCAGGGTCACGTGATCAATGGCCGGGGGGCGTCGCCAGCTCATCACTCAGGTTGCGGGGTGCCTGTGGAGGGGAATCTGTGGGTCTCTGGTGGAGGGGGATGGGACTGGGGTGGGGTGCCTTCCTTACGTCCCTCTCTCCCATTGTCCCTCCCTTCCTTCCTTCCCTTCCCTCCCTCTTTGTCCCTTCCTCCTTCCCTCCCTCCCTCTAATTGTTCCTTCCTTCCTTCCTTCCTTCCTTCCTTCCTTCCTTCCTTCCTTCCCTCTTTGTCCCTTCCTTCCTTCCCTCCCTCCCTCTCATTGTCCTTCCTTCCTTCCTTCCCTCTTTGTCCCTTCCTTCCTTCCCTCCTCCCTTCCATTGTCCCTTCCGTCCCTTCCTTCCTTCCCTCCCTTCCTTCTTCCTCCATTGTCCCTCCTCCCTCATTGTCCTTCCCCTTCCTTCCTTCCTTCCTTCCTTCCTTACCATTCTCCCTTCCCTCCTTCCTTCCCTCTTTGTCCTTCCTTTCTTCCTCCTCCTCCTTCCATTGTCCTGTGCTACACCGTCCAGATCCCTGCCAAAACCAGGCAGCGGTGCATTCTCACCACACGGAGTGGCCGGTGAGGTGAACCGGCGACATCACAGCCCTGCCTGTGCATGCGCAGAGGCAGAGGAGAGCGCATGCGCCTCAGCCTCTGCGCGTGCACAGGCAGGGCCAGGATGTTGCTGGTTCACCTTGCCAGCTGCTCCGTGTGGTGAGAATGCGCCAGGCTCGGTGTGTGCAGCTACAGCTGAGCTCCGCTCAGAAGCCGCCGCCGCTCGCAGAAGCCGCCCGGCACTCACAGAAGCCTCCCGCCGTGCGGGGCACTCAGAAGCCACCCGCCGCACGGGGTGCTCAGAAGCCGCCCGCCACTCAGAAGCTTCCCCTTCACTCTGGCCAGCGAGCCAGATGAGCAGGGGCACGAATCGGCGAGTGCTCAGGAACGCTGATTCCGTGCCCCTGCACAGCTCGCTCGCTTGCCGGCGCCCACAATCTGCCCGGCCTCCCCTCTCCGCTTTGCGCACTCCTCCTGGGGCCCCCGCCCCTCTGGGTAAAAAAGAAAAAAAGTTCCATGAGAATTTCTACTTCTCGCGAGAATTTAGAAGCTCATGGACTTTTTTTTTTTGTCTCACAACACATGTCGAAGGCCGAGAAGGACAGGAGAAAGGAATCTGCGAAGCAGGTGAGTTAAAAAAACGCTTGGGGGAGTGAGGCATCTGGTGGGGGCGGGGGGGCAGGCAATGCTTCACGCAGCTCCAGCGGAATCTCCCTGAAGACTGCGTGAGGCTGCCTGCTACCCCCAGGGTTGCCACAAATCAGCTGAGCTGGCGCTTTGATCCTGGCTCTCAGTAGGCCCCAGCAACGTGCAATTCAGTTTATTTTGCCACAAGCCTCTGCGTTGCTGCTGCTGCTTTACCTCATCCACTTTTACACTTTTACGCATACCACGGGTTGAAAAGCCCTGCTCTAGGCTTATTATTATAAGTAGGAATCTAGTCAAATTGCTATTAGCCCCAAACTGCTGATAGCTTTGTTTTTATAGGTTTGACTTGAAATTTTCTTTTTTTTACGTATTAGATTTATTTATTCTAAGCTTAGTCTGCATGTCTTCAGTAGTTCAGTGCGGCAGGGCATATAGATGATATAATTGCAATTTACTATATCAGGGCTTTTCAACCTGTGGTACGCGTACCACCAGTGGTACGCGAGCACATGGCTGGTGGTACGCCTAGGACGGGTTGAAAAAAAAAGTAAAAAAAAAGTGTAAAAGTGGATGAGGTAAAGCAGCAGCAGCGCCGCAGAGGCTTGTGGCAAAATAAACTGGAACTGCACGTTGCCTGGGTCCTACTGAGAGCCCAGGATCAAAGCGCACAGCTCCAGCTGATTGGTGGCAACCTTGGGGGTAGCAGGCAGCCTCACGCAGTCTTCAGGGGAGATTCCGCTGGAGCTGCGTGACGCATTGCCTGCCCCCCCGCCCCCACCCAGATGCCCTCACCTCCCCCAAGCGTTTTTTTAACTCACCTGCTTTCAGCAGCATTCCCTTTCTCCTGTCCTTCTCGGCCTTCGCCATGTGTTTGTGAGACAAAAAAAAAAAAGTTCCATGAGACTTTCTAACTTCTCGCGAGAAGTTAGAAAGTCTCATGGAACTTTTTTTCTTTTTTACCCAGCGGGTGCGGGGGGCCCAGGAGGAGCTGCGTAAAGCAGGCAGAGGGGAGGCCGGGCAGATTGTGGGCGCCGGCAAGCGAGCGAGCTGTGCAGGGGCACGGAATCAGCGTTCCTGAGCACTCGCCGATTCGTGCCCCTGCTCATCTGGCTCGCTGGCCAGAGTGAAGGGGAAGCTTCTGAGCGGCGGGCGGCTTCTGAGCACCCCGTGCGGCGGGTGGCTTCTGAGTGCCCCGCACGGCGGGAGGCTTCTGTGAGTGCCGGGCGGCTTCTGCGAGCGGCGGGTGGCTTCTGAGAGAGCTGAGCAGCGGGCGGCTTCTGAGAGCGGCTTCTGAGAGCGCCGAGCGGCGGGTGGCTTCTGAGAGCGCCGAGCGGCGGGCAGCTTCTGCGAGCGGCGGGCAGCTTCTGAGAGCACCAAGCGGCTTCTGAGCGCTGGGCGGCTGCTGAGCGCTGGGTGTGGGTGGCTTCTGAGCGGAGCTCAGCTGTAGCTGCACACACCGAGCCTGGCGCATTCTCACCACACGGAGCAGCTGGCAAGGTGAACCAGCAACATCCTGGCCCTGCCTGTGCACGCGCAGAGGCTGAGGCGCATGCGCTCTCCTCTGCCTCTGCGCATGCACAGGCAGGGCTGTGATGTCGCCGGTTCACCTCACCGGCCACTCCGTGTGGTGAGAATGCACCGCTGCCTGGTTTTGGCAGGGATCTGGACGGTGTAGCACAGGACAATGGAAGGGAGGGAGGGAGGGAAGAAAGGAAGGGACAAAGAGGGAAGGAAGGAAGGGACAAAGAGGGAAGGAAGGAAGGAAGGAAGGAAGGAAGGAAGGAAGGAAGGAGGGGAAGGACAATGAGAGGGAGGGAGGGACAATGGAAGGGAGGGAGGGAAGGAAGGAAGGGACAAAGAGGGAAGGAAGGAAGGAAGGACAATGAGAGGGAGGGAGGGAAGGAAGGAAGGGACAAAGAGGGAAGGAAGGAAGGAAGGAAGGAAGGAAGGAAGGAAGGAAGGAAGGAACAATTAGAGGGAGGGAGGGAAGGAGGAAGGGACAAAGAGGGAGGGAAGGGAAGGAAGGAAGGGAGGGACAATGGGAGAGAGGGACGTAAGGAAGGCACCCCACCCCAGTCCCATCCCCCTCCACCAGAGACCCACAGATTCCCCTCCACAGGCACCCCGCAACCTGAGTGATGAGCTGGCGACGCCCCCCGGCCATTGATCACGTGACCCTGGGACACTGTGAATGTCATAAGTATGAATCAGTTGCCAAGCATCTGAATGTAAATCACATGACCCTGGGGATGCTGCAACAGTCATAAGTGTGAAAAATGGTCATAAGTCACTTTTTCCAGTGCCGTTGTAACTTCGAACAGTCACTAAGCAAATTGTTGTAAGTCGAGGACTACCTGTACTTTCATTTTTTTCATTTTTTTGGGGTCAAGTTTTTGACACCTTGCTGGGCGACTGGTGGTACTCGGATATTGCCTTATCCTAAAAGTGGTACAATGGGTGAAAAGGTTGAAAAGCCCTGCACTATATTACATGTAGTATATGTCTGTGTATGTGTGTGGCGTGTGTACAAGAGAGTGAGTGTGATGGTCAAAGTGCTGAACTAAGAAGAGGGAGAATCACATTCTAGTTCTCCTTCAGACATGGAAATCAGCTGGATGACTTTAGGTCAGTCAAACACACTCACTACATACTAGACTTGAATAGTTGCAAAACATCTATTTACCAACCCACACTGGATTTACATGGTTGACAATGGTCTATGACATTGGATGAAGAGATCGTTAGATCATCTCTCTTTTGTCTCTCTCTCTCTCTCTCTCTCTCTCTCTCTCTCTCATCAATCTGTATATTGTGTGTCCACCTATCACATATCTATTTATCATAATCTGTCTTATAAATATGTATTTAATTCATTTAAAACATTTATATATCCATTTATATATGGGTAATTCACATGTGGGATAATAAAAATGGACTATTAAATGTGCAATTAAATATATTACCATTAAATCCACCATATGAGTAAGGCATACACTCAATAAAGCTTTTTCTGCTGTCATTCAAACCTAATTTTATTTTATTTTTATTTTGCCATATTTATTTATTCTCTTAAAATTACTTACTTCATAAATAAACTTTTTGTTTGTTTTTCCTTTTCATTTTGTTCAGTATAACTTTGCTAATAAAACTTTTGACAACTGAACTCAAGTTGAGAGACTTCCTGTTGTCTTTTCTGGCGTGAGAGATTAAGCAAAAGGAAAGTTGCATTATTTACTTCATCAGGAAACTGTAGAGCACTGATGTTGCCACTTTTGTATTTGTAAAGATATTCAGTATATTTGGAGCAACCTTTATACATATACAGTATTACAAAGCCTGCATAGATTTAGATCGTGATTCTAAATAAATCCTGTAGGGGGAGTTTGCTTATTACTCTTCCAGTGGAACTGAGAACTGAAAATGACTGAACAGTGATGTTTTAAACGTTATTCTGAGAGGAGAGATTTTTTAAAAGGAACTTTAGTTATAAAAATGCATTGCAACAAGATATTGAACATTAGCAATGTAAAGTTCAGCCATGCAAATGCGTATCGTCAATGCCTCTGTATTTCACAATTGCAAAATTGACTTGCAGAGGGGGGGGGGAAAGGGAGAACTGACAGGAAACTCCGACTCCTCAATGCAACCACTATAGTATATTTTAAAAGAAGGTCTGAACATCTGACTTCATTTTTATGTGAGACATTGTTATCTTTGCCTGCCACCTTGCATATTTACTTCCCTTCCAAATGACCCATGTATATGTTATCTGCCCATCTAATTCAGGACTGTCTGACTTTGCTCAGGCAGAAAAGCCACACTCCTGGCTGTCCATTCTCAAAACTGGCTAGGCCTAAGAACCACACAGAGAACCGGTTGTTCACCTATTTGAATCCTACCACTGCTCATGACCGGTTTCACATTTATAACCATCCCCATGGTCATGTGATCAAAATTCATGTGTGTGGCAACCAGGATGTATTTATGACAGTTGCACTGTCCTCAGGTCATATGATCACCATTGTAACCTTCCCAGCAAGCTTCTAACAAGCAAAGTCAATGTCAGAAGCCAGATTCGTTTAATGATCACATGATTCACTTAAAAACTGCAGTGATTCACATAACAACTGTGGCAAAAAGGTAATAAAATAAGGCAAAATTCACTTAACCAGTACCTTATTTAGCAAGAAAAATTTGGGGTCAACTGTGGTCATATGTCATTTGTTGAGTATACCTGTATACGCTTTCTAGAGAGATATTTCAATTTAAATATTTAGGTTAAAGCTTTTCCTATCATTTTATTTTTTACATTACACTTTGTCACTGATAGCCATGTTACTTTAAAATTGACCAAGCAATAGCAGGAAAAAAGGTAAAATAATATTGTTAACATTTATGTAATATACCTCATATTCACTCTAAAAAAGCTTGCCATTTTTGAAATTTGCAACCCAAAAACATTTACACCAGTAAAACAATCAAATTAGAACTATTAAAATCTTTGTCTCCTGTCACCCAAAAGACAAAGAAAGTTTATAACTTCAAAGTATGTATTTAGGTGTCTTTTGCAGATGTCTTGAAAGAATATAGCTAAATGTTGACTCTCATAAAACCCAGGAACCTCAATCATGACAAACTAAAAATAGATATTCCTACCTTATTGCTCTCAAGTGGGAAAAGGAAGTCAATGTAAAGAAAATTAACTGTGTTTTAAAATTGCTGCTCCGATGAGACGCATCATATCATCATCATCGTTGTCGTTATTGTCCCAAGGGTGCTTTTTCAAAAGACAACTGGACTTTCTTTGGAGAAACAAAACAATCCCTTCACAAACGCATGGCACAACACAGTAGAACAAACCCATCAGACAATTCTACAGTCCATCTGCATTTGAAAGACAAAGATCACTCTTTTGAAGACAGCAAAGTCCATATTTCAGACAGAGAGGACCACTGGTTTGAAAGAGGGGTCAAAGAGGCCATCTACATTAAGATTGGACAACCCTCTCTCAACAGAGGGGGAGTGATACGGCACCACATATCTCCTGTTTACAACACAGTCCTTTCAGCAGTTCCAAAAAGGTTCCACACCCATTTGCACTATTCAGGTGACCCTGAGGACACAGATAAAGCTCCAAGTGGCCTCAATGACTTTCAGAAAGAATGCTAATGACCAGATGACTGCAAGGAATAGAAATGCTTCCATTCTCCACCATTCATTCAGAACTGAAGAACCTTCTTGGATGAGAAATGAAATGTCTTCAAGTAAAAACAAAGAAAGCCTAGTTACCTTTTGAAAAAACCCCTTTGGGACAACCATGACCTGTATGACAGAGAATCTCCAAAGATGACATCATCATCATCATCACCCCATTAATTATGAGAAAACTATGGAAATGTTCACCAGATACTTAACATAAGCGTCCAATACTAAGTATGGTTTATCTAGGTTCAGATGTAAAATTAAGTTAACAGAAGGAAGGAAAAAATGAAGTTTCTTGCAATCATGTAAGAAAAGTGGGGAAATGTCAGGGAAAGGATATGCAAGAACCTCAGACTTGTTCATATATTTATTATTTACAATGCTGTGAATCAGTTGCCCAAAACCTTGGTTGTTTGGTCTTCCACATATTACACTCAGAGAAAAAAATCTTCCAACTCCATTTTTAATGAACAAAAACACATCAGTAAAATAAAAATTGACCTTTTTGCACTGGCCTGATATTTTAAAGGAGCCTCTTGAAACTACTCTCAAATTAAATGTGATTCTTGTAACTATAGATTGCATAGTTAACAATGTATATCTGGCATTTGCCAGTGCCTCCATCAATATTTTTATAGGTCCAGAGCACATATTCATTGTGATGACTTTGATTTCTGTGCGGGAGAGATATATTTTGTCTGTGATTGCAGTTTGTCAACAAACTGCAATCACAGACAGAATATGTCTCTCACCGCACAGAAATTATCAGTGATTTGTTGTGCATTTGAGTGAGTCATTTTAAGATTGTGAAGAAACATAAAGAGCCATGCTCCAAAACCATGTACTGGATGGATCCAGTCCATGAAGATGGATGTGAACTATAATTAGAGGTAGTCCTCAACTTATGACTGCAATTGAGCCCAAAATTTATGTTGCTAAGTGAGACATTTGTTAAGTGAGTTTTGGCCCATTTTATGACCTTTCTTGCCACTGTTGCTAAGCTAATCACTGCATTTGTTAAGTTAGTAACTGGACAGCTTATAAAAATATGTTTATATATAATATGATAATAAATAAAAATAGATAATGTTATGTTGATTTCCCAAAAAGGTTTCATAGGCTTCAGTAGTTCCATCAGTTGACATTTCATATTTACAAACAGTGGTATAATAAAATATATATGTCCTAAAATTTCTCCAAAATTTATCAGTTTTCATTCTAGTAGCTACATAAAGATGTGGATATTTTGTTTTATTTGGTGCCTATTTTTACCTATTTCTGAAGAAGACTTTCAATGACATTCAATTCACACTGAATTTAAAAAAGAACACCAAAGGACAGAAGTTATTTTCCTTTCCACCAGTTTATGCAAAAAAGAATGTTTCTGAGTCATTTGGGTCTTTTTTTCAATGGAGCCCACTGAAAAACAACTAGAGCTAACAAAATGCAATTTTAGTCATGCACTATTGCTGGTAATGGAATCTTACTATAAGACTTAAGGGTTGCCCTACGAATAGTCCTTAGACAAGATGAAACATATTCTGGAAGTTGTCAATATGCTGTTGGATGAGACAGAGGAATCCCATATGGCTGGCCTCACCTGCACTCATCATCAAATGAGTTTGAAGATATAGCTTCATTTGCACTGTTGAACGCACTACTGAAATTCTACTGCTAGAATTTCTGCTAAGTTTTCATTCAGTGAAATTATTTACTTAAGATTTTTTTTTTAAGAAGAGAATGTCAAAATCTGATGGGCAGAGTACGATTGTTCTTGTACTTCCATTATAGACCATTTTCTGCCATGTTCTGTAGCCTCCCTGGCTTCCTATGCTCCACTGAAATGACAAGAGAAGACATCATGACACAAGTCTCCTTACTGAACTTTTTTTCAGTTGCATTTCTACTGAATGCTATGAAGGGGAAGGTCTTCATTTTAAGAAATCGTTGGAAAATTTCTTCTTCCTTGCAGAATAAAGTTCAAGTCAATATCCCTATTAGATTTTGTACATGAAATGTATAACAAATTCTCTAATTATAGTAAAAAGTGTCTTATTTTGTTTTCCTTTATAAAGATAGCTTAAATACTAACTCTAATGTATGTTAATTAGCTGTATTGTTGCCAGTGGGATATAGTATTATTCAAATACAGTTGTATATGGCACTAAGAAGTAGTAATATAAGTCAAGATCCTTCAATTCCTTCACTTCCTGATCTGACCAATGAAAGATTAGAACAGGACTATCATTATGGTGCTTTGGGGCCCTCCTTGATGCTGAATCTAGCACTGTACATTTGTGTTGATACACAGACTCTTTGTTGTTGATGCTTCCTTCTCAATAATCTACATGCAGCTGAGATTATTGTGCTTTTATACCCTCTTATCTCCTTACGACTTACCCATGTTCCAACCATTATTAATCTGTTTTTATAAATCCTATCATTGGATTCAAATTTAAATTCAGAGATTGATATTTGGCTACTGCACTGAGAATCGTTTCCAGTTACTTTGAAGAAACAGAGGCTTTCAAGACATTTTCAGTCATGGCACAAGCTCCAATATTACTAATTTTGGAAGAGGCAGGCAAGTAGCAATAGCAATAACACTTAGACTTATATACCGCTTCACTGTGCTTTACAGCCCTCTCTAAGCAATTTACAAAGCCAGCATATTGCCCCCAATAACCTGGGTCCTCATTTTACCGACCTCGGAAGGATGGAAGGCTGAGTCAACCTTGAGCCAGTGAGGATCAAACCCCTGGGAGTTAGCAGAATTAGCCTGCAATACTGCATTCTATCCACTGCACCACCACAGCTCTTGTGGTGTTGCAGATTAGTCTATAAGTAGGCAGATTATGGACATATATGACATGAACCAAACACCCTAGATTAGGATTAGGAACATATCTCAAGATAGAATGAATATCTTGTCCTCATGCAACAGGAATTAACACTGTGCTCTTTCTGTTTGCAAGAACACAATTTGAAATTGACTGTTCTACACATTCAATAAATTTCTGAACGCTGGAGCTCCAAAGACTCTCATTGTTCAATATTACTATCTTGGATCTCAAATGTGGAAAGTAAAAATAGCCACAACAAAAACCGAAGAGACTCTCCAGGGCTTTAGCAATTTACTTTTCTCTAAACAATGAAAAACAGCTTTGTTAAATTCTCCATGCTTCATGTAACAAGAAACCAAATATTGAAAATGGAAAAGCCAAACAATTGGTTTGCTCATGAGAACTTTACCAGTGATACTTACCATACTGAGAAATGTGGTTGTACAGGTATAGTATAGGGAGTACCTTGCTCAATAGTAGTAACTGTGAGAGGGACCTCGGAGTCCTAGTGGACAATCACTTAAATATGAGCTAGCAGTGTGCTGCAGCTGCCAAAAAGGCCAACACAGTGCTAGGCTGCATTAACAGAGGGATAGAATCAAGATCACGAGAAGTGTTAATACCACTTTACAATGCCTTGGTAAGGCCACACTTGGAATACTGCATCCAGGTTTGGTCACCGCAATGTAAAAAAGATGTTGAGACTCTTGAAAGAGTACAGAGAAGAGCAACAAAGATGATTAGGGGACTGGAGGCTAAAGCATATAAGGAACGGCTGCTGGAATTGGGTATGTCTAGTTTAATGAAGAGAAGGACGAGGGCGGACATGATAGCAGTGTTCCAATATCTCAGAGGCTGCCACAAAGAAGAGGGAGTCAAGCTATTTTTCAAAGCACCTGAAGGCAGGACAAGAAGCAATGGATGGAAGCTAATCAAGGAGAGAAGCAACCTAGAATTAAGGAGAAACTTCCTGACAGTTAGAACAATTAACCAGTGGAACAACCTGCCTCCAGAAGCGGTGAATGCTCCAACACTGGAAGTTTTTAAGAAGAGACTGGACAGCCATTTGTCCGAAATGGTATAGGGTTTCCTGCCTGAGCAGGGGCTTGGATTAGGTGACCTCCAAGGTCCCTTCCAACTTTATTATTATTATTATTATTATTATTATTATTATTATTATTATTATTATTATTATTATTATTATTATTATTATTATTATTATTATTATTATTATTATTATTATTATTATTATTATTATTATTATTATTATTATTAACCCTTGACATTCTACAGCTATACAGAGGCAATGTGCATCTTTCTGAATTCAAATTTGAAATGTTAAAATCTGGCAAATGAAACAAGGCCACATCATAAGACACAACATTATAAGCAGAACGCTCTTGACTTCACACAAATTAAGAATTTAAAGCAACTATTTATTATAGGTAAAACTTTAGAAACTCAGACTTTAGGCCAGAAGCAAAAGGGTTGCAAATTTTCAAATTACCATTGAAGGCTAACATTTCACATAACATTTCACCCAACAATTGTTCACAAGTTTTTAGTTAAACAATGGTACTGAACTAGTAACAATTACAAAATGTAAATATTTTCATTTAGATTCTGCAATTAATTTTCCTTTTGAACATTTCTCATTCTATCTTTATATCTTAAATATCTACTGATTTAAATTGGCTTACTATGAGAACAGAAGAAAATGGAAAGCAATATCCATGCCACAGACTAGCTGTTTATGGAAATAAGGACTGGGAAGCTATGACCTACAACTTCCTCTTGCCATGTCCATTTAAACTGAATTGGTCATGCAAAATATTTTTTGTTGGTGCAGCCCCTGCCCCATAAGTCTTCAGATAGCAATAGCAATAGCACTTAGACTTATATACCGCTTCATAGTGCTTTACAGCCCTCTCTAAGTGGTTTACAAAGTCAGCATATTTCTCCCTACAATCTGGCTCCTCATTTTATCAAGTCAACCATGAGCCGCTCAGGATCAAATTCTTGGAATGAGCAGTGAGTTATCCTGTAGTACTGCATTCTAATCACTGCACCACCATGACTCAGTGATAGAGTATTATTGAAGAAGCAATGTCATTCTGCAGGCATGTACATCTCCTTGATTTCCCCAACCTTTAGCTTCTAGATGTGGTCTACTTGCGGAAAACCTATCCTATAAGCCAGTAGAATAGTGCCAGTTTTTGTTCTATTGACTAATAGTATAAATTTTTGAAGAAGCTTACTGTCTTTTTAGTTGTAAAAATAAAATGGGGGAGAAAAACGTCCTGCAGGTCAAGCTTGACTCCTGTTGATTTCCTGGATAAGTTCATGCAGTATTCTTGGCAACAGTTTAATGTATTTTTCCACTGCTTTCTTCCTTTCTTTCTTTTTTAAATGATCAGATTAATTTATAACTATAATATTTTCAGGTTTTCTGGTATTATATAACTTTTCAAGATCAATCAAGTTCTGTCAAAAAGTAACATGTTTGCAGTGTCACAGAATTCAGATTCTAACATAGCATGAACTACACGCGGCATGCCAACATTTTAATTGTGAAAAGACATTCTCTCAATAACAACCTGAAAACATGGTCACTCACAGAGTATTAATCTAGCAATCTCACTCAAAGTCATAAAAGCTTAAAGTACTTATTATTCTGTAGTCCCTTCTGGAATGTTCCCAATACCATCACTTAATGACCTAAACCAAGAATCGTAACCTAATTATATGCTATCTGATAACATTTTGCCACAAAAATGTTTGCCTGAATGTATCTTATCAAAGGAATGTTTGTGCCTCAGATTAGTCACTGCTTGGTTAAAGATTTATGTAATTGGCTAAATTAATTAAACAAAAATACAAATACTTATTACTGCTTAATTTGTAGAACAGATATTGGCTGTGCAAGAAAAAAATTAATACAGCCTGTTAAAATCATAAGGTCAAGTAAATGTCCAAGTTGGTATTGGTTAGTTAGTTCATTTATAATTTCATTCTGAGCTGCGATTATGCAGCATAGACCTTTTGGGTTTGTAGAACAGAAAAAGGTCACAAATGAAATGAGATGAATATTCTGAAGTCATCCCCGGGCAGACATGTACACAGAAACACACTGTCTCTACTAATTCATCATTCTCAGGTTTGAGAGATGGCAGAGGGTTCATAGAAAGAGAATGGATTGATGGAACCCACGAGGTGGATTATCCCTTGGGTAAGGATCAAAAGCCATTAAAAGAGCAATGGGATAAAAACCTGTTTTTCTTATTTCTGCTTTCCACCGAGCTTGTGTGGCTATGTTTTGGAGGGTTAAAAATTACCCATTACAAAAATATTAAAACTGTTCATTATGTACAGTATCTTGTCCGCTTAACAAGGGCATAGGTTTCTTCTTTGCATTGTTTTACATTAATCCCTTTACAATATACCTTACAGTATATTTATAATGAAATTGTACTGGGTCATTTAAATGAAAGATAGATTATTTTGCAAATTCTTTTTATTATATTGCAAATTCCTTTTGTTAAAGTATAAATGCAAATTCCAAAAATTCTAAGGCTAATTCTGGAAGAGGAATTTGTAAAATATACAGACCTAAAACCTGCGTGGTTACTTGTGCATTTAACAAATATACTTCTAGGAATATCCTTTTAGTGTTGTACCACAGTAGTCCCCAACCTTTTGGGCACCAAGGACCGGTTTTGTGGAGAGAGGTTTTTCCACGGACTGGAGGGTGCATGGTTTTGTGTGCTGCCTGCATCTCGCAGATGAGGCTTTGCTTGTTTGTGCGGACCAGTTGCTGGCAAGCCACGGCCCGGTACTGGTCCACGGACTGGGGGTTGGGGACCCCTGTTGTACCATACTTCCTTTCTGAAGATGTGTTGTTAAATAAACCACTGGATTTTACAAAATAAATGGGATTTAAATGTCCTTTCCTCCATCCTGACTTTAGGAAAGGGTGATCACTGGTGAAAATATTCTGACAGAATGTTAGAAATAAAATATGCCTAGTGAGAAAAAAGTCTCATCCTGTTACGAGTATTTTGATATTTAGGATTTTTTCCTCCCTTTCTTGTGATTTTGACGTCCTTCATAAATCTATGCTCATTTTTTTAATGCAGAAATATAACGAAGTGGTCAAAGGAGTTACCAAGTTCATATTATTGGATCTAGGACAGCTCACCACTGCTGGCTTGCTACCACTGGCTCCCCAGGGCCGCTTCGTCCCAGCTGCCTTGCTGTGAGACAACTCACCATTGGCAATTCACCACTGAACAACTCCTCCTCCCCTCCTCCTCTTCCATAGCTTGAACTGGGGGAAAAATGGGAAGGATGAAGTGGGGAGGCAAAGAGGGACTTCCCCCCTGACCAAAGAAAGATCACTTTGGAAAAGGTTTTTGGTGCACAGGAGTTTCTGCCACAGAGTTCAAGGAGTATTGGTATATGTGTGTGGGTAAGCCAGATCAAGGAAGGATGGAAGGAGACACAAGACAGAGAGAGAGAGAGAGGAAGAGGGGGGGGAGGGAAAGGAAGTGGTGGTGGTGATTCCCCTTGCCTCTGGCATTCTCCCACAATGGGAGCTGCCAATGATAAGAGAGGGAGAGAGGGGAAGAGGAGGAGGAAGAGGAAGAGGAAGAGGAGGAGGAGGTTGTTCCCCTCATCTCTGGCATTCTTCCATGGTGAGTTGTCCCACGGCGAGGGAGGGAGAGAGAGGGAAAGAGAAGAGAAGGAGGAGGTGGTTTCCCTCACCTCTGGCATTTTCCCGTAGTAAGTTGTCCTGCAGTGAACTGGACGAGTGAGCCAGATGGGGCGATCTGGACAGAGCAGCGAGTTGTCCCATTCCCATGTATAACTACTGCTGAGTATATTGCAAGTAAGAAGTGAACCATAAAAACATACTACACTGAATTGTTTTAACATTATAAGAAAGGATTTGAATCTCTGAACTGAATGCCAAAATTCCCACTATCTTATTATTTAAAGATACAAAAAGAAGAACAGCTACTAAGAACATTATAAATACATATTTAGTTCCTAACTTTCACTTTGTTGTACTGATATGGAATATATATAAACGTTAAAATGTTTCATGTATTTCTGCTTTCAGTTCTGCAGTGAATTCTTTCTCCTTTAAAAACATACTCTAAATATTTATATTTGCATTGCTGAGTAATATATATATATATATATATATATATATATATATGCAAATGGAAGCCTTTTTTGATTAAATTTATAGTATGAGTATAGACTTAATTTTTGCCATCTATTTCCAGTGTTATGCGGGTATGAACCTGTATCTAAGTAAATTGTGATGTGTTTGGATTAACACTTAGGTGTCATGAGCATGTCTACTAGGAGGCATCAGTCTCATCCTCCTTATAGGCTCTGTCCTATTAATGCTCCTGGCCATGTGCTAATCCAGGCAGATCAGTCAAGCTAAGGTCATCTTTAAAATGTCATCGTCTTTCTAGAATACCTCTTCATTTTGGTGGGATAAAGTCAGTTGAAACATGTTGAATCTCTTATTTTATTTATATATTAATCAAATTTATATACCCACCCTCTCACTGAACGGGTCTCTGGGTGGTGCACAGCAAATGGATAAAACCATATAAAAACCATAGATATATAAAATATAAAAATCACAGTAAAAATAAATATTATAAAAACAGGGATACAAATTATGAATAAAGAGGAAATAAACATAGCCAATTCAGCAATGGAGCCATATATGCATCTCTCTGGATCTATGAGAGGCCCAGGCCTGATGCCACAACAAAGTCTTAAAGGCATTTTAGAAACAAAAGGGATGGAGCTAATCTAATTTCAGGGAGAATAATATTCTAAAAGTGGGCACTGTGGCAAAGAGGGAAGGTCTCCTAGAACCCACCAAATGTAGGTCTCTAGCTGATAGTACCTGCAGCATGCCTTCTCTGACAGATATAGAACATAGAATAATAGAGTTGAAAGGGACCTTGGAGGTCTTCTAGTCCAACTCCCTCCCTCCCTATACCATTTTAGACAAATGGTTGTCCATTCTCTTCTTAAAAACCTCTAGTGTTGGAGCACCCACAAGCTATTCCATTGGTTGATTGTTCTCACCGTTAGGAAATTTCTTCTTAATTCCAGGTTGCTTCTCTCCTTGGTTTGTTTTCATCCATTGTTTCTTGTTTTGCCTTTTTGGTACTTTGGGAAATAATAGGGCGAATTATCTAACCAGGGAGAGAGAGGTGGTTCCTCAGATTGCCCAGTCCCACACTGTAGTTGTCAGAGCCAGCACCTTGAATTGGATTCAGAAGCAAATTGGCAACTAATGCAGTTTGCAGAACAGAGGTATATTGGTTGTATTAGGCATGGATCATGGCTATCCCAATTTTAGATCACATTGCTACTGCTGTAACAGAAAGAAGAAATCTGAAGTATGACACCAGTCCAAGATACTTTCTCTCCAGTTCTATCAGACCAATTTTCTAATACCATCAATTCGGAATATCTGTGATCTATAGGTTTCCTTTCTAATTCAAACATAGGCTTCTAAAGATACAAATTAATGTGAAAAGAAGTTCACTAACTCCTTTGCAAGTACCAAAAACATTTGGAATGCTCACTTTTTTTGAAAAATATTATGCTTATTTGATTTCCCCCCAAAACTTCACAACATGGACAGATCTGAAATTAGGATGAGCTAATAAACTAATCACACAGCTCATTGGTATTTTGCCAAATCATTCACAGAAGTGGAAGGCTGTTGTTCATCTTCTTAGCTGACGGAAATAGGAAAGTGTATTTGTATAATGTACACATGCAAAGGAAGGTGAGTGGCAGATGAAGATTTCAAAGAAAGTACCAGAATGTTCTTGTTTATGAAGATTTCCCAAGGTATTTGTAACTCTGAGTTTTTATTGTACCTGCATAGCAATTGTGAGCTAACTATATAGTGGTATTTGACCATCCAAGATCCCAAAATCAATAAGCAATTAAACCCAGAGGAAAATCATTCTAATAAATTATTGTCTATGGGTTTATGTGATTCATTTTGAAAATGCAGTTCCTGATTGTATGAGTAGTATTTCCACTGCAATATTAGAGGCTGTGAGTCAGCATGCAACAAAATCATGTTGTTTAATAAGTTGACACCAGTCCTTCCAAAAGTTTGTAGTTTGTTTAGGAAAGGGATTTAATGAAATATAGTCAGTCAATAAACATAGTCAATAAAATAAAAATTAAAAATCAGAAAATACTGAATTTGCAAGATTAACACTATTATTTAAGCTGCCAAATTTAGACAATCCCTACAGGTTGTTTGTTTATGTTTACAGGCTGTCCAATCCAAAGAACTCTAGGCAATTTTTGGATTTCTTTTATCACGAGGTATTTTACAAATAATCTAAACTAACATGAATCTTTAAAAAAGGGAATAAAAAAGATAAAGGGTACTTAGATACCTCTCAAGTTCCAAACTGCACACAATTCTGCAACTGGTATCTGATTACGATGGGAAAAAAGCTTGATTTCTAGGAAATAATTTTATTTATCTATAAAATATCAATATATCAAGAAATGGATTCCCAGGTCTACCCTAATTCTATTGTTTCCCATGATAATGAACTATTAATTGCTTGACTGGAACTAGTGCTCAATCCCCTTTTCTTTGCCTAAGACAAACACTCCATAGGGCTGGCTAATTTAAGGCCATATCATATCATCTGGATGTTGGACTACAGTAATTCAAAACCTCACATAATCCTGTTTCTTTATTATAATTTGGCGTATCTGGTATGGAAGTCTAATTATTTCTTTAAGGACCCATAATGCTTTTTAAATCATAGGAGAAAGGAAAAACTGAGATAGTCTTAGGCTATCTAAGATAGGTTCAAAGGATGTTTGTGTGTGGGTGTGCTTATTCATCTGAATCTTCAGTTTGGCTTCAGTTCTTAATAGGAACAATCTGCCTAATTCCTTTTCATTTAGATTTACTCAATAGACTTTGTGCATTCATTCCAACCTATGTTTGTTTTTTGTTTATTATACAAATGCTGCTGCACTAATGTTATAGCCTTGTATGTTTTCCAACCAAAGAATTACAATTAAAAAGCAAGAAGCATGACTTTGTAACATAACTAGAAAATGCCAACTAATAGATTTCTTTTTTTAAGGGAAGAGTGAAGGCTAAGAGATTTATCTCAAATCAGGATCATAAAAGGAATCACACAATCTTAAATTATAGCTGCAATTTTGTTCTGCCACAAAAAAGGAATGATTTAATTTGGTGAAGATTAGGAAATGAAAGTGGTAATCTACATCTCAGTGGTTTCATAATTTTAAAATCATACTTTTTGAGCTTTCTCTCAAGGAAATGTTTCTGTTACCACATTGGCTTAAATACATTTCTCAAAGGAAGCACTCTTTGCTTACCCAGCAAGTTGAGGTTCCTTCCAGAGCATAGCTGTGGGAAAGTAATCTGGCAAAAGAAAACTTGACACTTGCTCTATATTTCATAGTTTTTTAGTTGAATTCATATTTCTAACATCTTTTTCTACTAAGACTTCCATTGAAAGCAATGATGGATATTACAAGTCCATATTACAAGATGGATATTTTTGTGCCATATTTTTAAAAGAAAATCAACCACAGGAAGGAGAAGCTAACAATATGCTATTGGGGATTAACATTCCTGTAGAACTTCCTAATTACCCCCTTCCTGTTTTAAAAATATAAAGTTATAAAAATATAATTTAAAAAGATTCAAATCTCATGACATAGTAGAATTTCACAAGATCTCTGTTTTATCATAGGAGATTGCACAACTTCCTCCCTTCCTCCTTCCCTCCCTCCCTCTCCCCTCCCTCCCTTCTTTCCTCCCTCCCTTCTTTCCATCAGTTCATATTATACTCCCATGGATCAGCTACTTACTGATAAAGGTGATAATAACACTACTGTAATAATCATAATCTATTAGAAAAACCTTGTATATGATGTAACATATGGTAATATACTTTATTTTTACTTTTTCTCCTCAAAGTAGTTTATGGGCAAAAATATTTATCTGTTTATGTCAATAAATAATTGGATATTTTGCTATTATATTGTGTTCTGTTATGGATCCCAATTCAATAAAAACATGTACAGGTGTTTAGGGGGGCATTTCCAAGCTTTTGAGAGAGTTGCATATAAAGAGCCAACTTACATGCTTGTAATTAGGTAAGGAAAACTTGATACATATTAACATACCAGTTATCACATCAAAGTTTGGCTTTGAAGAATCGAGACAAATAGCACATATTCCCCTATTAATAGTAAGAGTAGATTAGTCCAATTTAGTTTGGGTCTGTGTTTTTCTAGATAATCCCCCCCCCAAAAAAAAATCATATCCTTTAGTCCTTCATTATTGTAACTTACTGTCAAATATACAATACAATTTTCTAAGTAACATACTTGACAGCAAGATACATTAGTGGGGGAAGAAGTAATGGAATAATCTACTGTTACTATTGCTAATAACTACTGCCATTAACGGGGAGATACTAGAATTTCTAGTTATGCTTAGCTGAATGTGTAGTTTGAATCTCAGAAAACTTTGATGCACTTCTCAAAGAGCATGCTTAATGTAATGCAATTTGGCCTTGAGCAAATACTGTGTGAGAGAGAAGGAGAGCTGTAGGTGGTGGTGCTGTCAAAGAGCATATCTACACCTACTGTTTAAGCCCTGGGTTTGTGCCCATTGATTCAGCCTGGTAAAGCTCTTGCTGTGAGAAGGAACATATAATATTCAATGGTCATTTGACTTATCTTCAACCATTTCACAATCTCCATTTCTATATAGCTAACCAGAGAAAGACTGGAAATCTGAAGCCTTACCATAGCATCTAGGCAGCTCCTTTTGAAGCAACCTAATTACCCTCTACATTTGTAGAGAAGGGATGTTATTGACCATATATTAGTTGCATAGCATAGATACAATTTCTGATGTGATGTTAAACAAAATAAAAATATTTGTCTAATTTATATCAAAACATTTTTAATTAAATGGTCACTGCTTCACTTAAGTGCTATGCAGTTAATAGAAAGATGGGATATAATTAATAAGAACATTACATAAACACAAGTGTAAAATTTGGGGTTTGTAGTAATTTTTAGTGACTTATGCATCCAATCAGCCTCATTCAAGAATCAGTGGAGAAACAAATTGTACATGTTGTTCCATAGACATATAGTTATGTCACATTGGTGAAGACTATTAAGAGTCTTCCCCAATGGTCACCACAATGTAAAAAAGATGTTGAGACTCTAGAAAGAGTGCAGAGAAGGGCAACAAAGATGATTAGGGGACTGGAGGCTAAAGCATATCAGGAACGTTTGCTGGAATTGGGTATGTCTAGTTTAATGAAAAGAAGGACTAGGGGTGACATGATAGGAGTATTCCAATATCTCAGGGGTTGCCACAAAGAAGAGGGAGTCAAGCTATTCTCCAAGGCGTCTGAGGGCAGGACAAGAAGTAATGGATGGAAACTAGTCAAGGAGAGAAGCAACCTGGAACTGAGGAGAAACTTCCTGACAGTTAGAACAATTAACCAGTGGAACAACCTGCCTCCAGAAGCGGTGAATGCTCCAACACTGGAAGTTTTTAAGAAGAGACTGGACAGCCATTTGTCCGAAATGGTATAGGGTTTCCTGCCTGAGCTGGGGGTTGGACTCGATGACCTCCAAGGTCCCTTCCAACTTTATTATTATTATTAAGAGTAACTAGTAAATCAGATCAGTGCATCACTATAGTAATGGAAGAGCAGAGGTAAGAAAGTTTTGTATTTAAGGCAGAAAAATCTAAATGCCATACTTTCCTACTAATTAATATAGATCTCCTTATGCATGGCAAATCAAGCATTGGCCTTATAAATCAGGTAACTTCAGTTATTCAGACAATGCACAGGCAGGTCAATGAAGCTGTAAACCTTTATTTACTGGTCAGTTTCAGCATTGTGGGATGCATGGAAAAGTCTGCTTATCCACAAAGAATAGAGAGACGGGATATGATTTCATTACAAGGGCAAAGTTCCGATGATTCCATTGTCTTATAGTCCCAGTGTCTCTTGATTGTCGTACTCTCATTTTTATTTAAAGTGTTCACGTTAGCAAATCTGCATAGCAATCAAAATCTGTCAGAGCACAAATGTATGTGTTAAATAGTGGAATCTGTTAGCATTCATCTTGAAAATGTTTATTGGCTCCAAAATTGTAGTTTACGTTTGGGAGACACTGCAAACTCTGTATAAAAAAGCTAAAGTGGATATTCTTACATTTCTTTTTTTAAAACAGAGCAATGTAGAATGTTTGTGATGATTGAAATGCCTATGATAATGAAATGGGCCAGATATAGCCTGTTCTATATGTCCTTAACTCCAAAGAGACTGATTGTTCATAATGGTGGGGAACATAATTTTATTCATGTAAAGATAAAAATATAAGAATTCTGTGAGTGTCCTGTCCTATAGGAAAGCCAAAATTAAATTTGGCAGTCCTGGAAGCCATCAGTCAAATATTCAGTCAAAGAAACCATCAGCTTATTACCAAGACTTGTGAAAAGAAGATTCATCCTGCTGTAGTTTCAGTTATTTTTTAAAAATTTAGAGCTTAAATATCCATGCCAGAATGAAAGACTATTTATTTTACTCCCTTTTGTAGTAGTGTAATATAAAATTCTGAAAATCTTGTAGCAGTTTCAGGTTAATTTGTTGTTATATTTGCCAGCTTATTTCAATGCATTATTAAAACATTTAGTAGTGTATGTGTCATTAATATTCCAAAATGTAATTAGCATATTTAATCAAAAACAATTAGGAGCAAACACTGCTTTCCTTTTTAAGTAATAAAATATTTATGGATGGAATAAACAAAAGGAAAGCCAAAAAGCACTTGGAGGTGTTGTTTTTGTGGTCGTGGTTTGGGGGGGTAGAAATGGAAGAAGGAAAAGAGAAAAATAGGAGAAAGGGGGTAACTTTTAGTGCATAAGTGTCTCTGGTGGATTTCTTCCATGCTTTGCCTCTTGAGGGTTTCAATCATTGTGTGTCAATTCCAAAGAAATAAAAGTTCATTGTGATTCATCATTACTATAATAGTATAATAATAAAATAAGGTACATAAAATAAGGAAACTTGTGTAAATCCCACCTTGAATTGCCCTTGAACGATAAAATCGTTCTTGTGAGCCATAAAAGCTACAAATGCTGATTAGAACTTGAGAATCTTGGTTTTAGAAATTTGACCAAATAGGTAATAAAATTAAAATGTAATTGCTCTTATCCATACTATACTTTTTCTTCCTTATTGTTCCATCTCAAGCAACTGCTTCAAAAATATCCTCCTTATTTTTTTTACTGTTGCTAAGCGTCATCCAGTTTAGGGGTATCATGAACAATCAGGTGATAGAGTCTTAAATAACTCCATGAGAGATGTACAGTAAACCCTTGTTCTTAGTATGTGCAGATGGATTAGTCATAAAACACCACAATGTGATAAGGCACAACTCTGTTTCTCTACAGTATATGCTTATTAATTCAAGGGTGCACATATTACTAAGCTTCAATTACTATCAGCAACAAAGAAGGAGCAATCTCTTTTCGGTGGCCCAGCTGGTGACACATCACAAGTGTCTGGACAAGAGCATGTCTATGATTCCAATTGGGCAAGCCTTTTCCAACACCAACATAAACCAACACACACACACAAATGATTTAAAATTTATAAATAAATAAATAAATATGAAGGCTATCTGACCAATTTATAATTTACAGTTTTTAAAAGAATACATAATAATTTAAGGAGAAGGAGGAGAAAGAAATGAGATCTCTCTATAGCTTTAATAGCTAACCAGTTCCCACCCAACCCCACCAATACAGAAACGAAAAGTAATATATCACATTATTTTGATGAATATTACTATACATTAATATTAACCTATTTAGCACTTCAGAAACTTAGTGCAATTATTTGAAGTTTAATTTAGACTGTTTTCTTATATCTGGGAAGCAAGGGCAAGAGAATTTTATATATTGTATGTCATTGGTAGTAATTTTCACCAATATAGAATATTGCTATTATATTTATTTATTTATTTATTGAGATGATCCCATCAGAGATATTTTTCACTAAAATAAAAATGAAAATATTACTACATGTATCCTGCCCAAGCTGTACATAATACTACAGTTGAAACATGAAGATATTCATCAATAAGGAAGGGAAATGAATGAGGGTGGCAAATAGTTAAATTTTGTTCAGGTTTTTTTTTTTTTTACTATTTTTGTTAGTCATGAATATATCCAGCCATACAGAGGCCATCAAAATCTTGCCACCAGAGACTATAAAGTCTACTTACATAGGGTTCCTGGGGTTTTTCGTGTTCTTATGGAAAATATCTCTGAAATCCCTAAGCTGAGCAGTTTGATCTCATTTGTGGATGCGAGCAGTACTGAGAAAGGGTTGAGAAGTGAAGAGAACACTTTTCTCGCATAATTTCATTTGTCAGGAGAATCTTGATGCTGACATTGGAAGAGTGATTTAATTGATTTTAATCATACACCTGAGATTGGAAAATTGAGCCCTCCATCCTGAAAAATAATTCTATGTCTCCCCGAAAATGTCTGATTCACAGCTAATAGTTTCTTTCCTTCCTTCCCTTGAAGTTTTGTTATGAAGTTTAGAAATATAGATGAAAAGATTGATACAAAGAAATATTTATTACAGCCCACAGATTAGCAAATCATCCTTGCTGCTTCAGTACATGTATAGATCTTGGAGAATAAATCATTTAACAATTTATGCTTTACATATGGAAAATAGATAGCAATATTCTAATTGGAGATCATTAATTATTATTAATCTTATAGGAGGAAGGAAAATCTAGAGACAGGCAATATAATTCTTCAGCCCTATCATTAGACAGAGTGAAAGGCAACTGAACACTGAAGGTGTAGCAAGAAACTACATTTTTGCTATTCTTTAATTAATTACCGGTCTGTGTGAAGAATGTGGTATGTGGGGAGGGAAGTGTCTTCCTGTACTCTGCAATCATGTTTAGAATTAAAATTTCCCTTTCTCACTTGGGCTGCAAAGAGACTTAGTAAAAAGTTCTCCTTGACATCAAGGGGAACTTTTTTTTTTTTTATTAAACTTTCTAAATATGCATGGTATAGTATATGCATGTATGCTCCTCTATGTGTTTGGATAATTTTGATGGAGAATTGAGCCTTCCCTGCATATGAGTCAAATCAGTAACTATCTAAGGGGGGACGACAGTATTGCATACTATGCTTTCAAATGTGTATTTAGTTTGAAAGAAAAGAAATGATTTAGGATGTTACAAAAGGACAGCTCATATTTAATTATGCATTTTATTATTGCTGCCAGGAAGGGAGAAAGAAACAAATGGAATTTTCTACCTGTATAGTACAAGTTCAAAATAACTTGTATTTATCCCAGCCTTTTATAATAGTATGGACAACTTTATACTTCGTATTACAAAGTACTTTATACTAGTCGTCAATCTAACTTATGAAATGACATTCTCTATAAATGAAGATTCATACTGCGGCACGTTTTCATTGGTCATTGCTATATAAGAAAATGCTGTTTTATTTCAAAAGTATAAATATGTCAGAAGATATACTTTAAGTGTAAATCAGAGTACTTTCAGAGAGAACTGAAGTATTGTACAACTATCTGGTAATAAAGTGACTCTCTTTTATTTCATTTTAACCATGATGCAGATGGATTAAAATTTTAAAAAAAAAACCCTTTCTTCATTCCACTAAATAGGATACTGAAAAAGAAACATCTGCTCTGCAAAATTCCAATGTTAACTATAATTCCCAAATATTTTTGTCTTGTGGCCTTACAAATTTGTATCACAGGTTTGGGTAAGAAAAATATTTTTTAATTCTATGATATCATATTCCAGTATTTCAAGTTCTAACTATCTATAATGATGTGATCATAGCTAGATAATTTTAAGCTGAGGACTTCTAGCATTATATCTCTGTTTTGTATGTTGATTTATGAAGCATGGATATGCTAAAGTAAAAAATACTTATCACCTTTAGTAAGATGTGCACAAATCACTGAATCAGAACAAGGCCTGATGTAGAGGTTTGGTAGTAGCTTAATTTACTCTGGCCTGCTAATTGAAAGCGAAATTTATTTATCCCTTAGTCTAGGTTAGGACAAATACAATTTATGACTTGAATTTTTGTTTGTTTTCAATATAATGCAATGAAAATTTCAGGCACGCTGGAAATTTGAAACAGGGACAAGGCTGGAAAATTTCATTTTACTGCAATGTATGAAGTCAGGGATATATGTGCATGTTTTAGTGAAGCATTTTCAAAAAGAATTTAGTGAATTTCAAACAGAACATTTAAGGAGTTTTTATACAAAGGATTTTCCTGAACAAAGTAGACTTGATTGTTCACTTCATAAACATACATAAGCAAGAACTAGTACTTTCAGCTGATTTGGGATGGGGTAATTAACAAACAAATTATTCAATACCAGATATAAAAGGTTAAAAAGTAGGTTATTTTTTTGTACAGAAAAAGGCATAAATCATGCTTAATATGAAGTCCTAAAACTATGTATAATTACTGAGTCAATTGGGGATGCCATTCAGAAACTCAGGCTATGATTCTATATGCTTAGCCAGAAAAGTAATCAAGTAAGTAATCAAATAACAAGTTTAAAAGAATCGGCTGATTAAGAATGACTAAGCCATATGTAGCAAGTTATTATAAAAGGAATCACATCTTATTTTCAAAGCATTAGTATTGACATGGTTATATACTTCTTTGATCACTAGGCACCCACTGAGCTGAAGAAGCATCTATCAGTGAACTGAATGGATGCTTCTTGATTAGCTGTTGTGATGTGTGAGATATTATAATTTCATTTATCTATCAAATTGGTTTAATTTATGTTGTAAGCATCCCATATAATTTGAGATTGGGTTTCAAATAAATAAATAGTCCCTAGTTTTGCCTTTGCCCCAAGACAATTCCATTTTTTATGGGGAAAACAATACTGCTGATTTCATCTATTTTCATGTCTGAGTTCATATTATACATTTTGCTAAACCATTTGATCATTGTTATCATTGAAAAGGAAGAAGGATGATAAAATGGAATACACTGATAGAATAATAGATGTGAGATACATGCATAAGATCAGCATTTCATTTGAGTTAGAGCTTAATTCTGTATGTCATACCTAGAATATGGAAAAATGATAATATAAAAGTGAAATATGTCTTATAACTTTTGTACCTTCTATTACTATGGTATTGCTAAGAAGGAAAGTAGAGCAGAAAAGGACAATAATCCCTCACTTTTCTATTGGCCATCTTAACTTTTAGTCATACAACTAAGGTGTCTGAAACTTAATCTTGACTCTGAGTTTACCTCGGTGTCAAATACAAATTTTGTCCTGTAAACAAAAAAACACTGTTTTGCTCTTTATCTGGACCTTCAAGTGAAGGTCTGAGACTGAACGTCTGCAATGAAAAACACATGAAGACATGTACATAATGACAACATCCCTCAAGTAAAACTAACATAATTATGTCAGTTGTTTTTAAGTAGGTATCAAATGACAGCATGATGCATATGTTGTCATTTTGGCATCATCACAGTTTGCTGCAGATATCACTGGAGATCTGTACCAGTCATCCTATCTTTTATCCACGATCTTCTTTTTCTTTGAATGCTGCTCTGATTATTTATTGATATTCTGACGGAAGAAAAGGGCTAAAGTTCATAAGGAATTGGTCTGGGTATTTTTTTTTTTCCAAATAAAAGCTACATATATATTTTTTAAAAACCTAAAAACCTATAGTTCAATAATATATTTATTAAGATCAGCTATCCCAGGCAATGGGCTATCCTATGAAGTTGAATAAAATGAATATCCCAGGAAAAAGCAACTGCATGAAAACTATTAGGCACGTTTATGTAGTCACCAGGATCGAGAGAATATTTATTTGTATGTTAACATTAGTTGGTAACTGAACCAAACCTGGTTGCATCTCAATTGCCTTTTCTAGAAGGGACTGCTTTTTGAAGAATTATCATTCATTTCACTAACATTATTTGTACTGCCTAGTCATACCTTCAAGTTGCCAAACTTGTGAAACCTGCCATTATAACATTTATCTGGGAATGTAAGCTGGTGAAGATGAAACTAATGAATGAATGTTTGGCTGAGACAGGGTTTTCGTGTACTGCACAAATTTGCACGGATTGAAATAAAGGTCCCAAGTGCTTGCCTAATATTTGCAAACCCATTTGAAAGTGCAACATATTAGACTCTGCAAAGAAGGAGGAGGGGAAGAAGGGGGAGAGAGACCATTGTAAAAGGAATCTCAGCAGTCTTTATCATAGCTATTCATTTTGCTGATTGTCATTGTATTACAAATTTAATGTTATCTTAAGCAAAAATAATAAACTTACTTAAGTTTAAGCCTGTGAATATAATTTGTACACATTGTAACCCAGGGGGCAAAGAAAATATTTTATCACAAACCTGCAATTTGCCTTCTTTAACTGTTTCTCTTTGTTTATTATTTTATCAACTTCATCAATAAATTGGCAGTCTTCAAAAAAAGAAAACAGCCTCACTAAATTCTTTTCAAGATTTCTGAGGAAGAGAGCTAGCTGCTAAAACATACAGGTAGCTATTTATTTATTTTTTGGTCACCAGAATAGTTTGTTTTATTATTTCTTCAATTTAATATATCACTTCTGAATGAAATTGGAAAAAGACTATTGTCTGGGAATTAGGGCTGGTGGTGAATGCACAGAGAGATTGTGTTTATTCATTGCTTCATGTGAACGTATGGCAAGATCTAGGCTAACAATGTTCACATTGGACCCAAAGAAAAAGGAGAGTCAGCCAGTTCTGAACATCAGGGGATGTTTTTCCAAAGTGTTTATGTGTCCTTCCCTTTCCTTTTTCTTGGTGAATGACAGACATTTACAATGCCACTAAAATAGTACTGTGAGTAATCCCATGTTTGCTTTTTGGAAGATATTCAGTAAATTACAGTGAGCTGCAAATGTCATTGGATAGAGAATGGAAAGAGATTTATCTTTAAGTCTTTAAGTAAAGACTTGCATCAGGGATAGCAGCAAGGTAAACCCTAATGATAAGCTCCTTTTAATGGGAGGGTGAAGTAGTTTTCACACAGACTACAGTATTAGCCTTATTCTAGGAATAGCACAGGTGTAAACTACTGTTGTGGACTCAGCAACTTTTCCCTTCCCTGCTTTATTGTCCTAATGCACCTCAAACCTCCTTTGAAAGATCTCTTATAGCAAGATTGAAAAAAATCATAGTTCAGGCCTATTATCAAAACAAAAACAAAAACAAAAACCCAACCCTGCCGGAGGAGCTACATTGTCCGACTTTATGATTGTGTTAACTATTGCTTTTCTCTAGATACCAAGCATAAACCATTTAATACTCTTCATCTATGATAACAGTGACCTGGTCAGCAGACATAGGACTTTTGATATACAAACACCGGTACAAGAATCAATGGCAATGTCCAGTGTTGCCCTTAACATATATCATAAAATTGTAACAGTATTAAAATACAATAGAGCCACTGAACTCCGGGATAGAAAAAAAAACTTTTTAATAAATACAACTTAGCTTTCGTCAATCCTCTGTTGACATTGTCAGAGTTGGTAATCGGTGGTTAGAGAAACCCGCTTATATAGCTAGATGGATGTTTAACGATCAAGCTATGGGGCACGCGAGCAGTCTATATATATATATATATATATATATATATATATATATATATATATATACAGTATTTTTCAAAAAGCTAATCTGATATTATGATATGCATAGTCTTGACCATTAAAACGAACTATGAAGCACATCCACTCCATTACTTTCAATACGCTAACTACTGTATGTTTTCTCTAGTGGGATATAGATTATTTTAATGCAACAGGGAACTATTTCCATATTCTTTTAATGTAACAGCTAAACTTACAAATAGGCTTAGATTTCCTCAAAAGCCAACAAATGCGGTATCTATAGAGCCATTTAATATAAAGGAAGTGTTTTCCAAATGGTCTCCACTGGTATAGAGTGTCTCATGCCATATTTTGTTGAGTTGACGGATTCCTGCTCTCTGTAGTAAATATGCAATATAGTGAGAAATTGCACCATTATTTTTTCCCCTCTGGAAGATTTCCCTTTCGAGGTTTCTAACAAAAGATCCTTCATGTGTACCCAGAAATTCTCAGAGCTCAGTCTATTACTAATCAAGAAGCAGTGATCACTCAGTGACAAATATTGAACAGCTTGACAATTAATGAAATTTCTAAAACAAATAAACAAACAAAAATGATATTGTAACAATGGTGGCATGTACATTTATGGTTTAAGACAGACAGGAGTGACCCTGCTTGGATGATGCATTTTGCAATAATAACCTCCTGAAACAAGACATTATAAATATATTTTTTAAAAAAATAGCAACAAAATGAAAGATGATATGATTCTCTGATGTACCAATGTTTGCCAGAGGCTCACATGCTCAGACTAGGGGGGGAGAGAAGGTGCAAAATCCAGCTTTACTTGTTTTCCTATGCAGAGTTTAATGAGACTTTTTAAACAGTTGTGTTTTTTTAAAACAGACAAAATTAAAACAGTCAGAAGCCTTGTTGCCCTCTCACTTTTAATTTCTACCTTAAGCCTCATGGAAAGTAATTCGAGATGCATATTTTTGCAAAGGGAACTGTCTATTGCAGCTCTCTCTAACTAGTAATTCAATGGCCAAACTAGTCAGGAATCTGAGGACATACAATTCCAATGCATGTGGAAAGTGCTAGATTTGGTAGTTTGTTAAAATGCAACACTTTACATAACAAAATTTTGTTAGCAATAATTTTATTAAAAAATATAGTTTCAAACTTAAAAACCAATAAAAACAAAAAAGAATAAAAACAAAGATATAGAATGTGCAGAAAAGAAAAAGAGAAAAAGAGAAAAGAAAGGCAAAATAATATAGTATATGAATAAAGAAGCATATAAAGAAATGACCTTCTTTCATCATCCCAAGTATGAACAATTTTAATAACTCATCATCTTCTCTTAAAATGTAATAAATGAACTCTTCTTCTCGTATCCAATCTCTTGTCTATAAACAAATCCTTAAAGCCTTATTATTCCAATCAACAAAGTCCATTAGAAGTTAGTGGAGATAACAACATACCTATTTTAACCTTGATCAAATAAACCAATATTCCTTTGTATTCTTTTTAGCAATTTGCTTTTAGCAGAGCTGTCTTCAGTTCACCATTTCTTGTCTGGAAGACCTACAGTAATAGAATTTTGATGTTGTTGTGTGATGTGGTTCTATGTGTGTGTTTATGTATATGTATATGTATGTGTGATTTGTGTGTGGGGGGCTGCCTGCATTTCTTCTATACTCTTAATAATTTGTGAAACAGAAGCCATGAAATTCAACATAGCTCAAGTTATTTATGGACTAAGCCAAGAGGCAAGTAGCCACAAATAGGTTGGAAGGGTACTGGTTTATCAATAACTTGATGTAAACATCTCAGTAAGCTATAAATGTTTTCTGTTTATTTTGGCTTAGAAGAATGTAAAAGGAACAAAAAATGTCAGGGAGGGGTGCAAACAATTCCAGTTATGCCACAGTGGTTTTCATCCCTGTCCAGAAACATAAATAATTTAAATTTTAGGAAGTGGTATCTGGGAAGATTTAAAAACTGGTGCCACATCAAAAATGTAGGTATTCTTTGTTTGTGGTTGCTGGCACACAAAAATAAGTCTGTTAATTGAAGAAGATATGAGTAGGCTGCACCCATATCAGCTCAGCTGAGTGAAATCATCAGGCCTCATTAACCTAAGTCCATAGATATTATAGCCAAAATCTAACAATCATGGACACAAAACCGGCTTGATGCTTGTATACAATAATCACTATAAAGCAGAAAAGAATTATGAGTTTTCTATGCCTCTTTGCTGCCATCTACTGATCCTCTGGATTTGGGCAGCCCAGATATGGTCCCTCTAATACAGGGGTGTCAAACTCGCAACATCATGTGATGTGTCGTGACATATCACGACTTTTTTCCCATTGCTGGCACGACTCATTTTTTCCATTGTTTCGCCATGACTCATATGGCCCACGAGCCGGCAGTTTGACACCCCTTCCCTAATACAATGCATATACTTCCTACTGATTACTGCATCTCTGGATAGCTTGACAACTCTTTTTTTTTTTATTTCCAACTCTTTTTTTTTATTGATTTTTCTTTATAACAGATTCCTCAGCATTTTAAGTTTGGTGGGCACAGGTGAAATTTTTATTAACATGTTATAACAATTTGCATTAAATAATCTTCATGGCAAATGTTAGCAACTGCAAAAGCACCCATCTAAGAAATCTGATCCAGTTACTCTCAGAAGCATCTTTAATCTCCTAGATAACCCAGTCAAACTCATTTTATTCTGGGCAGATCTAAATTATACCCTGAACTGTACCCCTCCACAAGCTATTTTCTAAAACTGCAAATTCAGGACATGCCTAAGGCTAATTGTTAACTTTATAAAATGCAAACTTTCCATTTATTTGGCTTAATTACAATAATATAAGGAATACAGTGAAGTAAGGCAGGGAGTCTAATGGATGCCAAATAGGATGCTTATATGCTAGCAGCCTTGTTCCAGAACTAAGTCTGGACATCTTCAAATATACAGTGCAACTGATTCATACATTTTAATCAATTTCTGGACATGGACTTATATGTGGATCATGGGGAATGAATATTAGGCTCTTTGGCTTCTGACTTTTATGAGTCTCTAATATTGAGGATTTAGAACCTCTGAAATCTCTATAGTCTCTCGAAGACCTGGTGCCCATTGGCATCTGCTATTAATCTATACAATTAAAGCAAGTAAGCAATAAGTTTCGCATTGTGCTACCCATCACTTGCATCCATTCCATTCTAATGTGGATTCTATACCATTGCTTCTTGGTCCCTTTCACCCCGCTTTATATATACTACCTGTCTACATTTCATCCCTACCATAGGATTAAAATAAATTTTAAACAATCATCCCACACCCAAGATGTGAACTGGAATATATTAAACATATGAAGCCTCTATAATTAGGCTCCCAAAGTTTAAATTCCCGATTGCATAACATAAATAATATCATCTGGAGGGGGGGGAGGAGCTTATTTTATCCAAGCAGCAAATTAGGGACTATTCAAAATGAAAATATTAGAAAAACATAGATTGAAGGCTATGCATGCCAGAATTTCTAGTGATGGCTTCATTTATTTCTTTCAATCTCGGTATTATTCCTTTTGATAATGGTCCAAAAGTTGCAGCCACTGTAGCATCAAGAATAGGGAGATTTGTTCAGTAGGCAAGTTTTGCACACTACCTTGAACTGATTGTTCATGATTTCTTAGGTAAACACTAGGCTATAAAAGGCATGAACTCTGAAGAAGAAAGTACCATGCGCTTCTAACCACCAGAAATCAAAAGCTTTGGTCATTTTGCTTCTTTTACAGCTCGTAACACCTTCTGCAAAACCTGCAGAAGCTAAAAGGTTGCTCCACACTAGATCAGTCTAAACTACAGTAAAAGATACATAAAAGAAAATCCCCACCTACATATGGCTGAATGGCTCTGTGAGCAATAAAATAACCATAAAATGCTACAGGGGTGTGATGGAGGGCACTCTGTATCTGGCTTTCTCACAGTAAATTCAGTATTGAGAACTTGTGCCAATTTGCACTCCTGCTGATTCCCTTTCTGTAACTGTTTCATTTCTGAGTCATTGCCATAGTAATTTGGTACTCATTTCCGCCGTCTGGCATCAGTGTTATAAACTTCACCTTGGTATATATATAACCATGACTGTTCCTCCTTCGCATCTTTTTGTTTGCCTATCGCTGTTCCACAGAATAGAAAATGAATGGCGCAATGAAATTAGAAATGGGAAGTAATGTAATCATGTCCAAAAAATGTCTTCCACTGATTACAGCACAGCTGAGTTGAGCCAGCTATGTCTGTACTATGTTAATACTGTCATGATCATGCAAGCTTATATTTAGCAGTGAAACACACACACACACACACACATACACATACACACACACCAAGCCACAAATGTGAACACGCACATATGTTCACCAATGTTCAGCACAGAGACTTATGTGATAATTTTAATAGAAAGACAAGTTGGAATTCATCTTCAGATATCTTGCACTAATGCTTCTATGGGAATTTATGTTAATAAACAATGCCATGAATTAGGCTTTGAACTGTACAGGCAGCTAGCATAGTTTTGTCAACCTTGATGTAATAGTATTTCATGAAACAAACGAAACACAAACAACCACAAAAGACAATTCTCACTAATGTTTTCAATACAGCAAGTTAAAACTTCCATATGATCCTATGGCCCCTATGTACCAGGTGGCCCATGAAACTGAACAAATGAGTCATTACAGTCAATTAAGAATATCCATTCAAGGTAACCCTCCTCCCTTTTTAAAAAAAGAACTACAAACAAGGAAACTTTCTAGAATACCAGAGTCATATACTGGTTAAAATTCATGGTAACATTTACCTACTTGTAAACTCGACAAGAATATTCCATAGAAATTTAGAAGCAGGGATAGATATAAAAGTTATGTTGCATTTCCTTGCCTAGTTACAGTGTGCCCTATATTTGGTTATTGTGATCTTTTGAGAACTTGACATTATGACCATCAACTTGGCAATATTTTACTTTCCTGAAACTTGAGAAGATTATGATTACTTTTCTCTACATGCCAAAGGAACAGTAATTATTATTATTTGGCTTTTTAGGAAACTTTTCAGGATACAACACTGTGAAATAATTGTGGTGCAGCAGACTGTCTAGCTGGCGTTAAGACCTTACTCCAAAACATATTTAGCAAATTGAACAATCCAGTCTTAGCAAAATGCTTACATGCATAATTTAGTTGCTGCTGATTTTAAGGAACTGGTTCCAATGCTGCTTCAAAATACATTTCCAAAAAAGGGGAGAGTCTATTGTTTTGTTGTCAGAATCTGTTTCCATCAATTAATGACAAAAAGTGCTTCTGATCTTAAAGTGAGGATAAAATGATGCCAACAGTGTCTGCTCTTTTTACAGGCAATTTGACAGTTTTGGTACTTGCCAGCCTTGTATATTCCTCTGCTATCTTATTCTTTCCAAATGCTGTCTGGCAGTATGTTACTAAGAAATTAGCTTGCCTCCCTACCATTGATTGCCCAGATGGACATCTTAGAAAGCTAGAGGAAAGCAACTTGACAACTGGAAGTCAGCCAGTTCTCAAGAAAAATGCATTGAGTTGCACATAAGGCAGCAAAATGTTAAAGAATTAAAGAAACAGAAGGTGTCTGTGCTAAAAGAGTTCTGGCTAACAAGGTGGTAAGTTCAGGTTCGAGTTAACATTTTACAAATATAACTCTATCTAACAGTATCCCACAATATACCCAGGGGGTGGACAAAGGCAGCATTATTATTCCTTCCATTGTAGCAACACATTCTATATTCATTTCTCGTTTGCATATTTGAATTTGGATGGATGGCTCTTAAGCCCAGTAATGGCAGTAAATTTAAAAATAACATGTATTGGGGTAGATGGCGTCTGATTTTTGGAGTCAGTTCAGAAACTCTTCATGGCATTTGGTGTTGCTGAGCACATCCATGCAAGTTATATGGTTCAGTACAGGCATGTGAAATTCAACCACAATGATTTGCATTATATTGATTAAACCATAAACAGTAGCAGGTCCAGGCTGGAGGAATGTATTCCTTAGGATCCACATAAAATGTGTTCAGCTATTGCCACATGGCTATCTGTATCATCCAAAAGGTATGTGTGATAGAGACCGGATCTTCGCTGGTTCTCTGCAAGTAACACTGTTCTGTTTATTTAAAAATGAGTGGATTCTGGCCCCTCCCAAAATACTGCAAACCACCCAGAGTCCCTCAGGAGTTAGACAGCTTCTAAAATGAATAAATGAATAATTCATAAATAAATAAACAACATTGCAATGTACCATGCAATGATGCAGCCACCAAACTCCCTATTCCAGCACTTTTTTACAGTCCTCCTTTCCCTACTCGGCCAATCACGCTCTGGGTTTTCATGATAGGGAAAAAAAAAGAAAAAGAATGGCAGAAGACCTAAATAGACCTAAGGAAGTGAAGGGCAACTTTTGCTTGGAATTTGGGTACAGTAGATTTTATTTTAATTTAGGCACTCAGTATGCTTTACCTATATCTTAAGAAGGATCTCAGTGTGGTCCTCTTTTATGACATATCTACATAGGTCATCATATATATTTATTTTACATAATACATAAAACAGAAAAGTGGAAAGCTTTATTATAACTTATCTTTGTACCCCTACCTAAGAGAGATGCAAAAAGCATTTGGCTCTGCTATATTTTTAGGCACTTACAACTTTGTAGAGTTTCCTGTAGATGAAACCAATACAGAATTTGCCAAAAGCTCTGGAATACTTGGCACCCTTGGGAAAATCCAATGCATAAGCCTCACCTTTATGCACCAGGCCATTAGTGCAAAGTAAAAATAATAAGAATTTTTAATGTGGAAAACACAACATAGATTTTGAATTCCAGTGCTACATATCAGGCTGGTGACATAAGCTGAAACTCAGAACAAAAATCCATCTAAATTGTTCTGAATTTAAACACTGGTTTTCATCCTTTTGGGACACTTTATGCTTTAGGCAGAGCTTTTCTACAAGGTTTTATACTGTATATGTGCATATTATACCTCCAAATTGCCTCCAAGCTGACAATCTTTCTGGTGCATTACGACTTTGCTGCCAAAGATCTACCTAGTCAAATTAAAAATAATCCCTAAAGAGAAGAAAAAAGAGGAAAATCTTCGACATGGCCTATTGTGAAGAACCTTTGACCTTCAGAATACATTCAAATCTTACACTAAAGCTGCCAAGAATAACTCAAGTTCTGCACAAATAAGCCAACATCCTGATTAATCAATGTGCTATGGTTATGCTGCGATGGCTTGACAATGTTTTATGTGCCTACTAATTTATTTGAAAGTTTTAACCTCTTAGGCTATAAATTCACCATGAGTGCTTGAGAAATACATTATATATTCTATAAATTCAACGGAAGTCTCTCAAAACAAACAAACAAAATGCTTGTAGTTTATAGGTCTGAAAGAATAATAATAAAAAAAACCATGACGGCAAGTTAGATGTATTAACCTTTTATAAATTCTTGGCATCTAATCCCTTTATTCAATTCTCCAAGAATTGTATAGTATTAGACCTGTATATAGAAAATTAGAGACAATTTGAGAAGGCAGGGTGGAGAAAAGAGCCATCTATGCTTGTAAGTGGGTTAGGTGGGTTTCCTTCGGTACGATCCTGTTATTTAGATTTCAGATTTCCAATTCCGTCTGGGGGAAAAGAAAAAAAAAAAAACCTGGCACGTGCATGTGTTTGTGCTTGCCTCTGATTCACAGGGCACACATGGACAAACTCTATTCGCTCATGGGTCTCTATTAGGCTGCTGTTGAGGAGTTTGGTGGTATTATTCAGACAATATTGAAACGTTCCCAAATGAACTTTGCAGGGAGACATTTTCATTCGCTGCCTCCCTCCTCATGCATATTAAAAAATGGTATGCAAGGCCTCATTTAATTCACTGATTTTACATTCGGATCACTTTCTCTTTTACAGCTATTTTTACCGGGCTTCATTAATCTTTGTTGAATACAATGGCATACATCTTTAATGCGGCCGCTGTCAAGTCATATTTCAGTAAGAGCTGCAAACTGAATGACAGCAAGCAATATTAATAAATTTAACATAGACTATATCAATTTTTAACAGAATGAAGGTGGAAGCTAAATGTATTATTTTTCGTTTAAATCATAGGGTTTATCACCAGTTAAGTAGCAGCGATTTCAGGAAACTTGTGACGTGCCGTACAAATAGATTTACATCTCATTAATAAGTAAATTAGGCAAATGCCTTTCAAGTTCAGACAAGTACATAAGTGTAATCTCCATATTAAAGGAGTAGTCTTTGATAAACCACGAAGGAATTGCAGCAGCCAACTATATGACATGCTGCTGGAGTCTGAACTCTTCCACATTCCCACCTTTAATTATACTGGTTCATTACTAAAGAGATAAGTGTCTCTCCAGTTAAGATTCTATAAATGAACAGCATGAGGGTACCTCCCAAATCATTTTTGAAGAAACTGTGAAAAGGTGGTAATAGTTATGAAAGAAAATGCACATGCGCGCACACACAGACACACAAATTATCACCTCTTTCTTTCTTTTCTGTAATGACAATAAAATATTGAGACAAATTATGCACACACACACACACTCACACAAACACACACACAGAGTATATAAAGATCAATACTTCATTCAGAATGCTATTTTTTTAAGGCTAATAAAGACTGGGGGGAAAAGAAAGAAAAACCCACTTGCAATTTTTAACAACGGTTTTTCCTAAATCCCAGTCGATATAATTTGCTGCAAAAATTTAAACTCAAAGAGAAGTTCTCTGTGTTAAATAAAAAAGTTATGGTTGGTAGGAGACATGTTTTTGCAGTAGTTTAAGTGATTATAGGAAATTACATGCAAAGCCAGAGTTCTGATCCTAAGTTAATTTATAATTGGAAAACACTTATTAATTAACTTTGGCATTCTAATTAAGAATTAGAGAGCTGTGTGCTAAAAAGCAAGGCAATACTCAAATGTCACAAGGTTTTTCAGAAATATTCTGACAGCTTTCTGTCCATTTTTTTTTTCTTCATTTCCTGAAACAGTTACATGCTGCTTGGTTAGAAAACAAGGATTCATTTTTTTTAAAAAAAGCTACAGTGAGTCTCATCTATGTTAACGTGTACTTTTGAAATGCAGGATTTCAGTCCACTGGAGGTAAAGAGATTGAAAAGTCTTCTGCCTTGTCTAAATGGACAAAATGTTGTTAACAAATATACTGTAGTTATTTCTATACGTATGTAGAATATATGGGGTTTTACAAATTTATCTGTGCTTATAGATAAATTTGAAACACTTTCTGCTTTCTTATCCTTTGTCGCCTCTTACTGCATGTCCTCTCATTATAAGATGGATACAGTAGTTCTCTGAAATTACTGTTGTGCTTCCTGATATTTTATTTCATAGGAAAGATGTTAAACCATTTAAACACATTTGCATTAATTTCAAACAAGGTTACATGAAAAAGGAATGCCCAGACATATTTTTCACATTAAATAATAATTAAAATGTAAGTGGAATTCATTTGCTTCCCATTTCTACTTTAGAAAAAAATATAATATATTACTTCGCTTATGACTTATTTATTTATTTAACAAATTTATATAGCCACCCTTTTCAGAAAATGTGACAATATACAAAAACAATAAACACCCCAAAAAAAACCTAAGTAAAAAGAGAAAAACGGGGAAAAATCAAATTGGCAGGAGAGACAAAAATTTCTAGTTAGGGTTTAACTTCATGTAATGTATTAACTTCACAGGACCATTTAGGCTTTACAGGTTTGTTCATAGAGAACAATTAACTTTCTTTCATTTTGCATTAAGAATAATTGCGGGTCAGTGGATAGAACACATACTCTCAGTGTGGGAGGTGCTAGATTCAATCCACAATTTCTCCCCATAGATCTGAGACAGACTCCCAATTGAAACCACATCATCCATCTTCATAAACAGTAAGAAGCCAAATGGAACAATGGTTGGAATTGATAAAAGGCAACTTTCTATGATGCTAAATTGTGTTTTGTCTGAAATGGAAATTGGGTTTTTGGTTGAATGTTTATAAAACAGAATTGTTGGTTTTGATGAACCTGGATCTCTATAATGCATTGTTTTTAAGTGTTACATTTAAATTCCAATTCCAAGAATAAAATTACAAGGCAGGCTGCCCATAACTATGCTGTTGCTTGCTGGTGAACCACCTGAAACATTTCATAAAAAGTCCAGGAAAGTTAAGAAAGAAAGTTTTAAGTGAACCTTGTAAATAGGGAGCTTTGAGCAATTTCATCATCATCATCATCATCATCATCATCTTTTTAGCCATTGTCTATCTACTGCAGGATGAAGGCTTCTTCCACATGTTTTCAACCAATATGGTCCTGAGCTCTTTTTTTTTGCCAATTTAAGCCAATTCAATGTTATCAGGATTGCCTTAACTATTGAGATGGGAAAAAGATGCTGGCCTTAAATACAGAAGGAAATATGAGCAATCCTATTCTAACCACATTCAGACTATTATGCTGAGTAATCTAGGACACCCTTTGTCCTAGATTAATTTAAATATATTTACATAGTGCCAAGTAATGATTGCCCTAGAATCATATATTTATCCCACAACTGCCAACATCCTGTTTTTGGCAAATAGGATTAGGCTTAATAACATTCTTCCATCAGTCTTAGGGTGCCTACAATAAGTGAACATGTTGTGAAGGTTCTCTTTTTCTTAGAAGTGATACTTTAAATCCATAGCTCTTATTCTTCTTATGTCTGCCCCATGTCAACAGCATAATTGACTTAATATAAATGACTATGGTGGACCGTCTCTAGATAGATAAGGAATTATTCCTATTCCTAGGCAAACTAACCTGCAATATATCTCCCTGCAGTCCCAGGTTTAATCCTCTAAAAGTACTGCTGCTTCATGGTATGTCTCCACTTAATAGATATGGAATGAGAGCACAATTGCAGACACATGTTATATGGAAAGGTCTACATTCTGTCTTCTGCAGAAGGAAAAATTAGGGAGAGCCTCCTTCCTTCAATAATCTATTCCCACCAATGACTGCTTTGGAATTTAAATACTTGTAATTCATTTTAAAGTACTGTAAAACTACAGTAAGAGTCTTAAGGCATAAGCATATACAATAAATAACATGAATGTTGTAATATGAATGTGCTGTTACATTCAAGTAAGGGAAGACTTCCTCATTCATATCAATGTTCAGATACATTCTATTGTTAAATTCATTTCTGTGCCGATTAAATTTTTAACAACTTGTATGCCTCAACATTTTAGAAAAGCTTTTTCTAGAGTTCATTTTGAACAACTTGATGGTAAGAGATGAAAGATATTATGGAGTTCCATTTCAAGAAAGATTATGTATTTGTGGTTTACCTGCAGTTCAAGACATTGTGCACATTCTGTTTGATTGCAAACTGAATTCTATAGAAAGGACTGTTTAGTTAGATAGTTATTTAAAAACTAAAAAAAAAAGTCTAGGGAACAAGGAGAAACTGTCTTACTTTTTGCAGAAATGAACCTGTGCATCACTAGTAAGACTGAATTATTGATATCAAAGGACATTCTGAAGAACAGACTACTTAGATCAGATTAGGGTTAGGTCTAGGCATGACAACTTATTATGACTATCTCCTATTGTTTTCTTTATATTTCTTGTATGCTTGCATTAGTTTTATACTTTAGATATAGCCAGATGACTAAATCAATAAAAAATAACAGAATAACAGAGTTGGAAGATTGCATAACATTGGAGATCTTCTAGTCCAACCCTCTGCTCAAGCAGGAGACCCTATACCATTTCAGACAAGTGGCTGTCCAGTCTCTTCTTAAAAGCCTCTAGTGATGGAGCACCCACAACTTCTGAAGGCAAGCCATTCCACTGGTTAATTGTTCTCACTAATTTCTCCTTAGTTCCAGTTCTTACTTCTCTCCTTGATTAGTTACCATCCATTGTTTCTTGTCTTGCCTTCTGATGTTTTGGAAAAAAGGTTGACCCCCCCCCCTCTTCTTTGTGGCAGCCCCTCAAATACTGGAACACTGCTATCATGTCACCCCTAGTCCTTCCTTTCACTATACTATAATACATATCCAATTCCTGCAACTGTTCTTCACATGTTTTAGTTTCCAAGCCCTTAATCATCTTAGAGTTATACTTTGGGTTATGGTTACAGTTAGGGTTTGGTTTAAGGTTAGGATTAGGATTAGGGTTAGGGTTAGTGCTGTTTTCTGCACTCTTTCCAGAGTGTCAACATCTTTTTTATAATGTGGTGATGAAAACTGGATGCAGTATTACATGTGTGGTTTTACTAAGGTTTTATAAAATGGTACCAATACTTTACGTGATATTGATTCTATCGCTCTATTTATGCAACTTAATATATACATACAAAGATAGGGTCAGGGTTAGGACTAGGGTTGAGGTTAGGGTAAGGGTTAGGGCTAGGGTTAGAGTTAGGAATATGTTTAGGTTTAGGGCTAGGGCTAGGGCTAAAGTTAGGGTAAGAGATAGGGTAGGGGTAGGACTAGAGTTAGGGTTAGTGCAAAGTTTATGGTTAGTGTTATGGCTAGGGTTAGTTTGAGGTTAGGCCTTGGGTTAGGGCTGTTAGGGTTATGGTTAGAGTTATGCTTTGGGTTATGGTTATGGTTAGGGTTTGGTTTAGGGTTAGGGTTTGGTTTAATCTTAGTCTTAGTCTTAGTCTTAGTCTTAGTCTTAGGCTTAGGCTTAGGCTTAGGCTTAGGCTTAGGCTTAGGCTTAGGCTTAGGCTTAGGCTTAGGCTTAGGCTTAGGCTTAGTCCAGGGCTAGAGCTAGGGCTACAGCACAGCTAGTATTAGGATTAGGGCTATGGTTAGAGTTAGGTTTAGTTTGGGGGTTAGGGTTAATGTGAGGGTTACAGTTCAGGTAATTAATCACCCAAACCCAAACCCTAAACCTAGCCCAAACTCTTAACTGAGGCTAGTCCTACTCCTAACACAAACACTAAACCTATTCCGAATCTTAAACCTAACCCTAAGCATAATGGTAAACCTAACCCTAAGCTTTAACCTATCCCTCACCCTTCACACTAACCCTAGCAATCACCTAACCCTAACATTAATGTCAACTTTTAAACAAGCCAAGTCCTAGTCCCTAACACAAACTCTAACCCTATCAAATAACCCAAACCCTAGCAATAGCCATAACCCTAACTCTAAACCTTGCCTTAACCTAACCCTCAACCTACCCATAGACATAACCCATATCCTAACCCTTACCCGAAGCCTAACCCTAGCAATAGGAATAAACTTAAACCTAACCCTTGCCCTAACCCTAACCCTAACCCTAACCCTAACTTTCACTCTAGCCCTAACCATAACCATACCCTAACCCTGACACAGCCCTACCCATAACATGTAACCAGAACTGTAACCCTAGCCCTAGCCGAAGCAGTAATCCTAATCCTAACCCTAACCCTAACCCTGAAACTAGCCATACCCATAATACATACCCAGAACTGTAACCCTAACCCTAGCCCAAGCACTAACCCTAACACTAACCCTAGCCTTAACCCGAACCCAAACCCGAACCTGAACCTAACCTGAATCCCATACCTAACCAGAAATCTAATGCTACCACTATGTCTACCACTGAACCTACCCCAACTCTAGCCGTAACCATATCCATAATTCAAACATTAACCCCTAACTCTAACCCTCAACATGGCCCTAAGCTTATCCCTAATACTAACCCTAACCCTAACCCTAGCTCTATTACCATCTCCATCCCTAACCCTAACCCTAGATCTAGCCCTGGCCCTGGCCCTAGTCATAACCCGAAGTTTAATCCTAACTCTAACCTTAACCTTAACCTTAATCCTAACCACAACCCTAACTTTAACTCTACCCCTAACCCTACCCCTAACCGAAATCATAACCCTAACCCTAAACTAAACCATAAACTTAAACCTAACCCTGGCCCTAGCCCTAGCCCTAACCCAACCCTAAACCTAACCCTAACCCTAACCCTAACCCTAACCCTAACCCTAACCCTAACCCTAACCTATCCCGATTCCTGACACTGACACTGACACTAGCCCTAGTCCTAGTCCTAGTCCTCCCCTTCCCCTCCCCTCCCCTCCCCTCCCCTCCCCCTCCTCCTTGTCCTCCCCCTAACCCTATGCTACCTAGTCCTGGCTGTAACCCCAACCTTAACCATAACATCTAAACCTAAACCTAATAGTAGCCCTAACTATAACCTAACCTAACTATAACTTAACTCTAGCCCCCGCCCTAGCCCTAGCACTAATCCTGTCTTCAAGCTAGTTTTATTACCTGGTTGCATTGGCTTTTTTGGCTGCTGCTGCATATTGCTTGCTCATATTTAAGTGATTCTCCACTAGGACAAGATCCTTCTCAAAGTAAATGGTTTTGAGCCAGGTTTCACCTAATCTGTACTTGTAATTTGGTTTTTCTTGTCTAAGTGTAAAACCTTACTTTTCTCTACATTGAATTTTATTTTGTTGGATAGGCCCAGGGTTCATGTCTATCAAGACCCATCCAGATCTTGAGCCTATCATCTGGGATGTTGGCTATTTCTGCCAGCATACTGTTGCCTGCAAATCTGATGAGTTTCCATTCAATTGCCTCATCTAGATCATTTATGAAGATATTGAAGAGTACTGGGCCTAAGATGGAACCTTAGGGTACCCCACTACTTACTTTCTTCCATGTAGATGTAGTTCCATTAAGGACTACACATTGAGTGCAGTTTGTCAGCTAGTTACAAATCCATCTGATATACAATTTCCTGCTTGAGTAGGGGGTTGGACTAGAAGATCTCCAAGTTCTCTTCCAACTCTGTTATTCTGTTTTTCTGGTGTTATTCTGGTCTTATTTTGGTGTTATTCTGTTATTTGTCTCTCTTCTCCTCTCCACTCCACTCTTCTCTTCCATTGCTAAGTTGGCAGAGGATCAGGATAATTTTTAGAACTACTGTAATTAATTTAATGTAGTATCTCTAACAGCCTGGAAGCATAAGATATAGAAAACTTAAGTTCACATTTCTTTAATTGAATTAAATTCAGATCCTATCTTTTTTTATTCCCAATCCCCAAAGTCAAGAGAGTTTACAGCAGTAAAAGAAATAAAACAAAATAAATTTATTATAATTAAAATCAAAATTAATAATTAATTAATTAATTAATTAATTAATTAATAATTTAGAAGCTTCAGGAAATAGGTGTATTTTTTACCATTTTTCTAAATCCTGGAAGAATGTAGTGAAACATTGCTTCTTAGGAAATACACTCCATAGTCTGGGAGCTCCACAAGAGAAGTCCTTGGTATAAATATCAATAGTCAAACTTCTAACAAACATTAGAAGAATTTATCTAACTAACCTACTAGGCAGGTTCATATCAGAAGAGCCTATTTTAAAGATAACAACGTGCTTTAAACATCACATTGATGTATACTAAATAGAATTTTATTTACCTGCAGACATCTAGTATTTCGAATAAAAAATGAAACATTCAACTTTTGTATCTTATGAAGCCAATTTATCTAATGTTTTTAGCTGTAACTCCAACATTGGGAAATTATTTAGGCGACTATTAAAAAACTGTTTATTTAATTAACTCAGATTAGAAGACTATATTCTTCATGATTTCAACATTTGGAAGCAGCACTTAAGATTTATATTTATATTTAACATGTACTATATGTATCTGCATAAAAATTGTTAAATCCTTTCATCTATCCTCCCTCTTGACATCCTCATGCAGTGCTTGAAAATTTATACAGAAGATACAATCTGCAATTCCCAAGTAGAATCAGAAGAAAGTCTCAGCAACTTGGTTAATTGTAATGGCATAAGGCAGTGGTCTTCAAACTGGCTGGCTGAGGAATTCTGGGAGTTGAAGTCCACAAGTCATAAAAGGACCAAGTTTGAAGACCCCTGACATAAGGTATTAGAGAAAATGGGATGATTCCTTAATTACATTTCCTAAAATCAGCAGAATCAATTGGACTGCCAGTGATTGAAGAGAATGAGATACAGAAGCAAGATTTCCCATCCCAGATTGCAATATTAGAGAATTAAAAAATGAGGATTTTAGTTTGTAATCTGGTTTGTCAAAAACAGTGATAGAATTAAGTAATGGAAATTGACACAATCATTTATTTGCTGCCTCACATCTTATTTCTTTAAATTTATTAGCCACCCAACTCAAATGGACAAATTTCAGGTTTTAAACATTCTGCATCTGAATGATAAATATTAAAATAAGCTCTCTGGAGTAATTTTTAGTATGGGGATTTGCACTTCAGTAGAAGTCTCCCCATTCCACCCTGGATAAGACAAATTGTCAATGTGGAATTTCCAGATGTGATTATAATTCTAAATTTTCATATTTCCCAAATCATGCTTCCAACATTCTGGCTGGTATTCTGAAAATTATAGTCGGAACATATCTGAAGAGTTTGCTCAACACTGCAAGAAAGATACAATTCCGGCAGTATCTGGAGAATATGGAGCAATGGCAAAAGCAACAGTATATATACGCAATAGAAGTTTAAAATTAAGCAAGAATTATTCCCAAACATAAAACACATCCACATAACATGCTAGATATAATCTCTTATAATCTATACAATCTCAATCTTATAAAGGGCTTAAATGTCGACAATATGGTAAATGCGAAGCTGTACAAAAAGGAGAAAGTCAATAGTTCTTTTTCCTTTTTAAAAATTATTTTTGGTATACTTGTTAAATATACTTATCTATTTTTTTCCTTTTACTAACTTGATACACACACACACACACATACATACCTACATACATGTAAGGAGTTATACAAGGGAGATTTCAATAGTTATCAGTTATCAGTTATCAGTTCAAGATGACAACTTTTGTTGTACAACAAATACTTTAATACAGTTTGCAACAGTTTATGTTTCCTAACATACTCAGGATGAAAAAGTCAAATCATTTTATTCTTTGAAATATTAGTATATTATGATTTTAATTAATAATGATAGAATAACAACAAAATCACATCTGGAGAGTACAAGATTGGTCAAATATAAGAAAAATGTCTCGCTTATCACCATTCTTTTCCATACCAAAAACAGGACCAACCTGGTCATATTTTCCTTGGTATGGAGTAGAATGGAGATGTTTATTCTCAACATATTGTTTTTAGGTACCAGGTGCAATCCACCATACTTTGATTTATATTATATCCTTTTAAAATAATAATGAGAATACACTTTT
>JALGBA010004198.1:117500-147500 GCA_023970755.1 Azemiops feae
ATCTATCTATCTATCTATCTATCTATCATCTAATCTATAATCCATTCTATTATCTAATAATTTTTCAAACAACAACACCACTTAACCCCAGAATATTTTACTCCTTGGTGAGGGGGAAAAAAAGGCTCATTTAAAAAGGCAGGTTTCTAGAAGGACTCCATTATTTGTCTAACTTTCTAAAAGATTGTTTGCTAAAATGCAGTTATTCCTACCATACTGATCTCATTGCCCCTTGCATTATACAACAAAATGCACATATAGTTTCAGATTGTACAGGGACACTATTTCTTCCTCTCCAGAAATAAAGTTATTATATTTTAAAGAAAAATGGTAGCACTCAGTTCTCATTTACAGTATTTTTTCAGTTCCTTCAACTTCCTTTCAGGAAGAGGATGACAGTGCAAGAACTGCAAAGTGACAAAGGGCCAAGTTGGCAAAAACCATTTAAGTAACTTATATAAAAAAAAAAAAAAAGAGAGAGCGAGCAGAAGAGGGAGAGAGAGAGGGAGAGGGAGAAAGGGAGGTAAAAAGAGAGAGAGAATGTGTGTATGTGTATGAGAGAGAGAAAAATAGAAGGAAAGAAAGAAAGAAGGAAAGAAAAAAAGAAAATATCATATTTTATGCTAACCCAGGTTTTTGAAACAGTAATTTCAAATAGAATGTAATTGTCAGGCTCACCTATGACTTAGCTATTAAATTCAGGCGGGCAATTTGATGTAGATGTGTCTCAGAATGTCCTCTAATGTTGAATTTATGTGGTAGAATTGCCAAATATTGTAGCACGTATCCAATATTTTAAGAAAAATATCTTAGTTCTACAACTCTCCCATCTGGATTTGGAAAATTCTATTCCATATTCCTATACAGAGTGTCAGATACTTAGTTGTGTTTTTCAGTGTATGCTGTTCCTGCCTGCACTTTACAAACTGCCACTATGTGTTGGACTGTCTCTGATGTCTGTCTGCATAGTTTGTACGTCAGGTCCTATTTATTGTGGATCTGGTGCTTAGTGTGTGCTCTTGTGTTGCTATGATCAGTGCCTCACTGCTGCCTTCAAATCCAGTCCTTTCCAGCCATTGGTAGGATTTCCCAATATCAGCTGAGTAGCTATCCTGTGCAGAGTCTTGCCTTGCTATGGCACTTTCTCTGTTTGATCTTTCTCCCATGTCTGCTACCACTTTTGGCAGTCTGTCAGCAGCTTCCTTGGGTACGATCTTACAAATATACACCTGGATGTTCCAGGTTTCTTCCAGAACAATTTTGATGCTTACCAGAACCTACCTGCCCTCTTTCTGACTGGTGTACAGCCTCTGAATATTGTGAAGAACTCCATGCATTGTGAAGAGTTTTCAGGCCCTCCTTTGGCTAGCTCGCTATACTAGCAGGATATCTCATGAAGGAGAGGACATACCTGTTGATGGTGTAGGTCTTGTTCTCCCCATTGAGTTGACTCTTCAGGACCTATTTCATTCTTTGGTGGTACTTGGATGTTTCTGTCTTCCTTCCCCCTCATCTTGATTCCCATGAGATGCTATCTTGGAAACAATCAGACAATGGGGGGGGGGGAGAGAAATCCCCAATGGATCTAGAACTGTGAAAACATAACTACACATTGGAAGTTTGCAGTTTACTATATAGCATTTTCATTAGAATATTTCAGCATAAAAGTGAAGTTACTGTAAAAACAAGTAGGATGATGAAAACAGTACTAATTTTTATTGATGTATTAAAATAGTAATTATTATGGGAGGGGAAATTCCATATGTACAACACAACAAAAACAAATGTTGAGCCAACTTGTGTGTGATATTCTCTCTCTCTCTCTCTCCCCCTCTCTCTTTTGTAAAACAAGTATGTCACAGTTTAGGCCAAGCTGTCAACATGGAGAGAAAGAGCTATATCACTGCAGTATAGCGAAGTCAGCAAAAGCAAAAGTGAAGGGAGTGGGTTGCAATGAAGCCTGAATTTTAAAACAATACAAAGAAATATCAGGATTTCTGGTCTGAGCTAGAGTGGGAAAATGACCAAAGGACAAAGCTAGGCAGCCAAAATCTGGAAATAATTATGGGCAAGTAAAGACAACTGAATTCCATATTACCTTGGTGAATGTCTGTAAAGGCAGTTTGGGGAGGTATTTTGGTAAGGTTTACTTTTTGGAGCTTAGCAACATAAATTTGTTGTCACTGAACTATTAAATAAAAGAGACACATGTTGGCAAAGAGTGAGCCGTACTAGGATGGAAGTGATTAAGGGACAGGCTATGAAATAATAGTTTAAATGGGCCCTCTGCAGGATTTTAATATCCCATGACAACACTCAATTGTCAAATTCAGCTAGAGTGTCCAGGATGCTACTTAAATTAAGCCAGAAATTCCTAGATTTATTCTACTTTTTTATTTTAGTTAAGCACAGGAAATGCCAATAAATTGTGAGAATCTAGGCAAGAAATAAGAAACTTTGGGCAATATGGCCTAAAGGTTACCTGATTTTTTTTGCCATTAAATCTACAACAAATGTTTCTTACCTAATACAGCAAAGGAGCACTTTTGAACTTTTGGCTTTTCTTCATTTGATTTAAACTCAGGTAGAATTTCAAACAATAATATTGGAACACCTGGTTAACACGTTAGGTTATATGTGTCTATAGCTGTAAATTGAATTTTTAATAGAGGATCACCAGGGAATATAAAAGAGTCTCATAGTCCAGTTGTTTGGTTGTTGTTTTTTTAAGTTCATGAACTACTGGGATTTTTAAAATGTGCTCTTTTTAAAACATATTTTAAATAATATAATCTGCTAATTTGTTCGGACCTGGGCTCAGTTTTAAAACAAAACATCCAGCAGCTAAATTATGTTGTTAAAATGTTCTTTAAAAATTATTTAACTTGCCCTATCTATCTGAGCTGAAGACTCCTAGATAACCACTAGAGGAGAGCAAAACAATTAATGTTGCTTATAATATCTGCTGCCATTTAATAATCATTCAGCTTTGATAGGCCTAATTTTATGTTTCTTGGTAGCAATAACAAAGGACACATGGGCTTTAAAACAGCAGAATCTTCAAATCTATTTTAATAACCTGTAGATTATTAAACAGCAGCAAAGCCAAGGTCACAAATGCAATTGTACAAAGCAGATATATTTAAATATTAATGTTATGTTAATATTATTAATAGTCATTATGACTATTAACCAGATGGTCAATGTTTTCTTTATGGGAGCTAATGGCTAACAAATAAATGGATCTCTCCCTTGAAGATTCCCAGTAGGAGATACTGTAAGAGGCCATATCATATAAGGTAAATTATTAGATCTAGGCTAAGGCAGTCTAAGTGTCCACCTGATCAAAGCAAAGAGATATATACATTTTTTGCTGCCATCTAATGGCTATTTGTACTATGGTAGCTCAGGTATGGTAATTCTGATGCAAGGAGAAATTATTGATGTTTTACAAACACACACCACACAAAAACTTATATTAAGTTTATTAACTTTTATTTTAAAAAATGTACTTTCAGATTGGTTACATTACATTGGTTACATTTTCAGCAAATAGTGGAAATTGCATTATACATTTTTTACAATTTATCCACTGTCAGATACCAACAATATATCATTTTATAAAAGGGAAATTACTGATTTTAAATGTACATCTAAGAACATGAATAAAAACAAAGAATCAAAGAAAAAAGAGAATAGAAGAAAAAGAAAAAGAACAGTAATGAAGAAAAAGAATGGCTTCCGATTTTATTTGGTATAGATATAGGTTAAAAAATGTATCCAACTCTTACTCAACAATGCAATCAACAATAGTCTACGTTACTTGTATAACTGGCAATTCCAATCTTTAAATCTCCATATCAAAGTTTTATTTTTTTGAGTTTCTCACAAATGTCCTAAAGTGGGTTCCAAGTAGAATTAAAATTGGTCAAAGTCTTTTCTTTAATCAAAACCATCAACCACACCATCTCCACCAATTCTATCATCTTAACCATCTTCCACTGTGGGTGTTCGTAAATTCTTCCACCCTTGCATAAATAAATGTTTTGTCATTCTTATCATATATAAAAATAAATTTCCATAAGAACTTTCAATCTGTGTGCACATTACCCCGAAGCAATTGCAGACTTACTTTTAAAATCTTGTGAATCAAGATTTGATGCCAATATTTTCTAACTTACATGTTCACCAAAGATTTTTTTTTTTAAACTATTTTCAGATTGGTTACATTTTCAACAAATACTAGAAATGGCATTATACATTTTTTGCAATTTTCCAATGTCAGATACCAACAACATATCATTTTATAAAAGGGAAATTACTGATTTTAAATGTACATCTAAGAACAAGGAAACATGTTTGTTATAAAACCAATTTACAAATAATCAGTCAGAAAGCTGTTCATCATGTAAGAGTCACAAATTTGGGCTGCAAAAATATGGGTGCCAAATAGATGGCAGCAAATGGCTACAATTTTAGGTATCTCACTGCTTCTATCCAGATTTTTGGATCTCAGATATGTCTTATTTATCATTTACCAAATGTATTCCAAGGATGTAATCCAAAAATGCCCTATTTATCAAAATCCCAAATTTTAGGTAGTGCTGCTTCTTGAATTTCTCAGTACTATATTTTGAAAATTAGGCATGTGATATTATCTATAATATCGATGTGTACGTGTTTGGCCTTGAAAAAGGCTATTGAAGCAACTTAAATAACACAAATACAAAAAATGATAAACTTTGTTAAAATACATAAGACTATGGATACAATTAAAACAAACAATAGCAAAGGGCAAAATTTAGCTTTGGATCCTATGATAAGTTAACAACAAGAAATGTTAATTTCCTAATGGAAAAGTATCCAATTATTTGCAGCCCCAAACATTCTTTCTGGACAGTTGAGTACATCTTTTCATTAATTATAACCATTGATTTAAATTGTTATAAGATATATTTCACAGGTTTTACAGATTCATAATGTTATGAAAAAAGACTAGGTATTTTTCCTATTTTTAATTTTAAAATAATATTAACAACAACAACAACAACAACAACAACAACAACAACAACAACAACAACAACAACAACAACAATAATAATAATAATAATAATAATAATAATAATAATAATAATAATAATAATAATAATAATAATAATAATAATAAGTTGGAAGGGACCTTGGAGGTCATCTAGTCTAACCCCCTGCTCAGGCAGGAAACCCTATACCATTTCAGACAAATGGGTGTCCAGTCTCTTCTTAAAAACTTCCAGTGTTGGAGCATTCACTGCTTCTGGAGGCAGGTTGTTCCACTGGTTAATTGTTCTAACTGTCAGGAAGTTTCTCCTTAGTTCTAGGTTGCTTCTCTCCTTGATTAGTTTCCATCCGTTGCTTCTTGTCCTGCCTTCAGGCGCTTTGGAGAATAGCTTGACTCCCTCTTCTTTGTGGCAGCCCCTGAGATATTGGAACATTGCTATCATGTCCCCCTTTGTCCTTCTCTTCATTAAACTAGACATACCCAGTTCCAGCAACCGTTCCTTATATGTTTTAGCCTCCAGTCCCCTAATCATCTTTGCTGCTCTTCTCTGTACTCTTTATAGAGTCTCAACGTCTTTTTTACATTGTGGTGACCAAAACTGGATGCAGTATTCCAAGTGTGGCCTTACCAAGGCATTGTAAAGTGGTATTAATACTTCACGTGATCTTGATTCTATCCCTCTGTTAATGCAGCCTAACACTGTGTTGGCTTTTTTGGCAGCTGCAGCAGCACACTGCTGGCTCATATTTAAGTGATTGTCCACTAGGACTCCGAGATCCCTCTTACAGTTACTACTATTGAACATTTGGTTTTTCTTGCCTAAATGTAGAACCTTACTTTTTTCACCATTGAATTTCATTTTGTTAGATAGCGCCCAGTGTTCAAGTCTGTCCAGATCCTCCTGTATCTTAAACCTGTCTTCTGGAGTGTTGGCTATTCCTGCCAACTTGGTGTCGTCTGCAAACTTGATGAGTTTCAATGTCCAAATCATTGATGAAGATGTTGAAGAGCACTGGGCCCAGAACAGAGCCCTGGGGCACCCCACTACACACTTCTCTCCAGGTAGATGCAGTTCCATTGAGGACCACATGCTGAGTATGGCCGGTCAGCCAGCTATGAATCCATCTGGTGGTGATGCTGTCTAACCCACATTTTTCTATCTTATCAAGTAGTAAGTTGTGATCTACTTTATCAAATGTCTTACTGAAGTCCAAGTAAATTATATCCACAGCATTCCTCTGGTCCACTAATTTTATCACTTTGTCAAAGAATGCAGTAAGATTTGCCTGGCATGATCTGTTTTTGACAAACCCATGTTGGCTTTTAGTAATGACTTTGTTTGCCTCTAGGTGTTCACTGGTTTATTGATTGATTATCTTTTCCAGAATCTTCCCAGGTATTGAGGTCAGGCTGATAGGCCTGTAGTTTCCTGGATTTGCTGAGTATGAATGGTCTATTATCTTATTAATTGGTTAAAGCAACAAAATGTTTTAATAGTATTTTTGTCACATATTAATTTATAATTGATCAATTATTAAAATTATATATTGATTATTACAAATGAACCAAGAACCTATTCTGAGAGCTATCCATTATAGGTTTTGTTTATAATGCCCCAAACTTTATGATATGAATTTTTCATATTATTAAAGTGAACTATTGTGGATTGATCAACCCATTAATATGGATCAAAGCAAAGGATATACTAGTTTTGGGAAAGACAGATTTAGGTGAGAGTAATCCCCTAGTGACAATAATTTTATTTTACCTTTCCTGGTAGCAAAATATGGTTATAAAAGAGCTAAGGGATTATATGTTGCTTGTATTGATTTAAAAGCTACATTTAATTTATTTTTATTTGATTCAATTTTTTCCGTTTCTAGACCACCACTCATCAAGTGGCTCTGGGAACATGAGTTGATTTCTTGATCATACTTTTGCACCAAACTGGCCATCACTTCAATTAATTTCTGACCCATGGGTTGTTTTTTTTAAAGCAAAATAGAGCAAAGATTAAAATATTTAGTTGAAAATACTTTGCTAGATTTAGCTTTCATACTGAGATGTTTTTGTTATTCAGGAAATCTAACAAAGTTGTATGCTGCACATATGCTTTTTAATCTTTTAGCTAATTTTTTGAAAAACTTTTTTGTACATTTTGGGTTAGCATTGCTTCATGCAGACATAGTTGTAATATTAACAAATTTGTTTTCACCTTACAACTTTATTACTATCTTTCTATTTATTATACTGTTGTTTACTCCCTTAAAGTGACAAGTGGTTTCTAAGCATTAAAATAAGGTGAAACCTATAAGCAAGAATATAGTTAGTTTATGATTTTTTAAAAAATATCTATCTATCTATCTATCTATCTATCTATCTATCTATCTATCTATCTATCTATCTATCTATCTATCTATCTATCTATCTATCTATCTATCTATCTATCTATCTATCTATCTATCTATCTATCTATCTATCTATCTATCCAGCTGTCTGTCTAGCTGTCTATCATCTATCTATCCATCTGAATTTATATAATCCTGCTTTAGCTATGCAAACTGTGCATAATTATTTCAATGTACTATATATCTCTATCATTTCTAATATTTTCTTAAAAAACCTTCAATTTAACTTTACTATGGGCAATTACCAAGTTCCCTACTTTGAACCCATCTAGATACATTTTAAAAGAACTACTAGGTTTTTTAGTTCCGAAGTCTGCCTTCTATGGCTCTTCCATCTGGAAGTAAATGCACATACAGTTGTGGATTTTCACATTCATTTCTGGAGATGCCTTTATTATTTCAGTATAGTAATATGATCTCCTGCATAATTAACAACCCTAGTAGAGGAGGAGGTCTAAAGGAAGATTTATTATTTGGTTTCTATCTCCAAGCATTACTTATTGTTGGTGTAGTTACAAACTTTTTAAAGCAATGATTACTGGATGTTGACAAACAACAAAATCTGATTTTAGTTATAAAGTCATATTTAGTAGGTCAAGTATCCATATCTCTGTTGTCTAATGTATGTCTTATCCATACTGCATACTGTAAGTTTTAGAAGGACATAAAATTTCCTCATTAGTCAGATTTGATACCTTACCTACCGCCATTCATAAGGGACACCTAAAACAAATCCCTATAAAAGAACAAATCTGTCCTTGTTTAGATGGGCATATGGAATCAATGGAGCATCTCCTTTTTTTGCTCCATTGCTTGGTGTACAGATCTGAGAGAACACTTTATTTATCCCTTCCTTAAATACTGTCTAAGTGGTCTATCTAGTTTTTTAATCTGTTTTATTACAAGAGGCCCACAAATATATTATTCCCATCAGATATTACTATGCCTTCAACTAGGCACCTCACATTGAAAATAGTGTGATTTAGATTTGAACTTTAATTCTTCACTGTAAAATGATTGTTCTAGCCCCATTTATAGCTGAATTTTAAAAAATATATAATATTCTAAGCAGCTTTTCTTACATATTTATTCCATTGTTTAGTTTTACACCAACACTTTATCTATTGGATCTTGATGCAATGGTATAATTTTTTTTGCACCAACTGACATCACTTATATAATGGCATCCTTACACTAAAAGATGTTAAATGATGCAAATGGCAGAATGGCATTATGCAAATCACGGTACGTAACACTTTCCAATTTAACAGATATTTGTTAATAACAGACACTACCCACTCTAATTAGAATGAGATTCTTAGAATGAGAATTAAAATGTTTCAATGATATCTCATTTGGCTTCTTATTTTCTCATCCTTAAGTTCAGTTTTTGTTGCCTAAATTTATATTTATTTTTTTAAAAAGGTTATGAGTAAAATCATACATTCCTTTCAATGCACATATTTTCATAAGCAATTTTCAAAGTATTTTCCCCAAAAGAGTTGGGTTTTGTTGACTTATTTTTCTAACATGGCTGTACTTAATTTTTTCGTTGATATTTTTCAGTTGCAAAGGTCCTAATGGGTAGGAAAACATGAATTGGAAGACTAGCAATACATTCTGCTTCACACTAGGTAAATTTGCAACAGAATGGTGCAATGATCGCCTCATTTGTATTTTTAGAATGAAACTTTCAGCGATGGATGCATGTGAAGCTCAATCTTATACCTCACAGCCTTAACTCCAATGGAAGTGGGTAGAAGAACAGAAGTTTTGATTCTAAGTATAGTGTAATAGCCCATAAGTGTAAACGGGAAGAAACAGATCTTTTTTTGGTCCCATACATGTTTTTTTTTTAAAATAAAGCTGTTTTCTCTTTTACTGTGAAAAACAGTGGAATAGTTCCACAGTAAATGTTTCTATTTCGGAAAGTTTTTCAAAAAGTAACTTTGAATAAAATTATTGCTTATCTGTACAAATTTTGTATGAAATAGGAGACAGAATAGCTTCCTTTCAGGAAACTACACAATTAATAAATGTTGTTAAAAGTTTAGAGGTTACTTCTTAATTACTTAGAAAAAAAAGTCACTGAATTAAATGGTTTAAAGACAGTATAGTCTGCTAAAATAAAGTATTTGGTAAAATAAATACAGTATGAAGAAGTGCAGAATAATTTTTGTTGTGCATTAATTGGTCATTGACTTACTAGTTACACAGTTTCCTAGTCTTTGCTTTTAAAATTGCAGTTGTTTACTCCCTCTAAATCAGTCAGCAAGTGATCAGGATTTATTGTTTACTCCCAGGCATTGATTGGTTGTTGCTAGAAAGAATATCTAATTTGATTTAAGCCAGGTTCTTCTTTCTCAGTACAAGGAACATCTCCCTCTGGCCTGGTTTTCTGTCTTACTGAGTTGTAGCCCGAAAGGCTTGTTTTACATGGTCTCTTTTTGTTTTTTCCACGCCAAATACAAAAGGACAAACAGGCAAAATTGTTGAAACCATGATTTAAAAGTGTGAAGATGTGTGTATTTGTGTATGAGAGAGAGAATCTGAATGAATCTTTTGCACAGAGGAATTTGAAATATGGCTTTATTTTAGTATCTCCGAAGGTATAAATGAGACATATGGAGGATTTTATCTTTGATTAAGTTTTCTGTATCTCTTTGCAGTATAGTGAGCTTGGCTCAGTCTCCCTTTTTCTGAGGCAGGCTCTTGTATGGATTCCCCCTCCCCTAAAAACAGCTGCATTCAATGTAGACAAAAACAAAAACAACGACTCATATGATTTATAATAACTTGAAAAGTCTTCAAGGGTATAATTCTCAGAGACTCCCTGGACAAGTCCCTGCAGTTTTCTTGGCAAGGTTTTTCAGAAGGGGTTTGTCATTGCCTATTTTCTAGGGCTGAGAGAAAGTGATTGGCCCAAGGTCACCCAGCTGGTGTTGGGCCCAGAATGGGGGACTAGAACTCACAGTCTCTCAGTTACTAGCCTGATGCCTTAACCACTATACTGCTATATAGTAGTTTTTTGCTGTTATTATAGCAATATAGTTTCAATTTTAGTATGAATATCCTCCTTTTTCATACCATTCCTTACATTGAATATTTGGAAGAAAATATTTCACAGTCATTCCCTTTTTAGTCATGGGAGGTTAGAGTTTCACTGTGTCTAATTCTGCCACTGAGCAATATAAAGCCTCTCTATTTGTCTCTTAAAACGTACTTAACTAAAGGATCAGGAGAAGAAAAGAGCCTGGGTGGATCTGTTCATGTGTCTCCCTTGCAGAAAAATAATGTAGAACAAAATAATCACTTTGCTTTTTGCACAGCCTACCAATCCAGTTTCAATATGCGCTTCCCACAACTGCTGGGCCTGATTTTACAAAGAATGAGAAAACTGTGTAGGATCCAAGAGAGAAATTCCCTGAGGATGGGCTCCAGCACGAGTTCAAAAGCTCGGAAGTCTAAACCTCTGCTCCCAGTGACTGTCCCAGATTGGATCCTACAACATTATCCTGAGACACGTATATTTGCCTTCATTTGTGAAACTGTAGCAGGTTGAGTAGGCAATCAACAGGTGATTTTTAGGACTTCCCACTAGGTATTGCCTTGAAAAATTGGGGGAAAAGAAGGGGGCTCTGTTCATACCTGAAACCTCACAAAACAAAATTGAGGTCTCAAGTGGATGCCATGATTTGTGATTCTATAATCCTACCCTCTCCAGTTAGTGCTTTTTTAAAAAAAAAAAAAGCAAGGAAAAGGAAGAATGCCCATTAGGGAATCAAAGGAAGCATATCCCTATGTCATGCTTTGACAGATTTTATTTTTCTCCTAAAGAAAATTTCAGAACAAAGCAAAAAGCTCTCTTTACTAGGAGATGAATTTTAATCATAGACCTTGAGGGGTCAAGGACATTAGGAAACTTTCAGCCATATCAATGAAGACTTCCTCATCCTACTGAACAGTTCATCATCAGAAGTTATTGAAACAACCTCATGGCTATTGGACCATATTCTGGAAAAGTATAAGCAGCAGACAGAATAATACATTATTGTCACAAACTCTACATTTGAGTCTGAAGATTGGCAATAGCTGGTGATATCTACACACAAATAAATATAGAAGTTTTCTTGACATCTGATCACTCTGATTCAAACACATCTTCAGATTCATATTTACTTAATAATAATAACATCCTTACTGAATCATTGCATTTTCTCACTAGTCATAACTTCATTTTAAAGGGATATAGGCTTTTTATCTGGTAGCTGAAATTCTAAAGAAAAACTAAATTCTGTAATATTAGAATACCAAAGATCTGAATAATCATGGTGGTAAAGGATGATGCTAATATTAAATAGATTTTTAATTTGCCCCATTCCTCGCATGAGGGTTTTATGTTTTTTGTTTTGCAAAAAAAAAAAGTGGGTCCCTCCCCCCCGCTCTCCCTAGCAACAATAATTTAAAACTTTATATTCAGCGAACTGAGAAGGAAAATGGAATGCACCCAAATTACAGAATAGTACAAGGGAATTTAATTAAGAATGTACACATTAGAATTTCAGTGGGATCTTCTATTTAATGTTACTTTATTAAGCCTTCTATCAAACGCCTTTTTTATGTATATCAGTTGATATACAATTAATCTGTTCTCTTGTGAGGAAAAAAATAGCACCTGAGGTGGATGAAAAGTGTCAGATTATAATAATTATAAGCAGCTGTTCACTTGGAATCACCTCTGGCCTACATGGGGGATGCTGTGAGTTACCATTCTGCACAACAGCCCACCTCATTAGACTTGACCTTCCCAGCTGGGGATTTCATTTGTGTTTTTTTAATGGATTTGTATACTGCAAATCATAACACCTCATGAAGCCTGGCTCTTTGTTGCAATAACAGAAGAAAGCAATGGGAAAAAAAGGCAAAATAAAGTAACTGCTACTGTAAATGGCAAGATCCAAATACCACATAGGTAATATTTGGAACCCGTAGCGAAAGAGATTGGGGCAGTGTCCTACAGCACTGTTTAACTAGAGATAAAGCATGGAAAAATCAGACCTTGCAGATTTTGTAAGAAGTTTTGGAAAAGAGGGAGAGGATCCCCAGCAGAAATTTACCGCATTTTCCAGAGCTACTCTAAGCACTGTGATATCAAAATTACAGTTTATAAAGGTAACATTTATGTCGGTCCAACAATGGACAGATGATGCTAGATGGTGCTGAAAGATAAGAAATAGCCCCCATTCAGGGGGTTCAATCAAGTGTATTGCTGAACCTCCCCTTCAGTTTGGCTTCACTAGAGAACTGCCTTGCATGGGGAGAATGGCCTGCAGCAAGGAGCTTTCATGTATATGCAATCTTCACAAGAGCTAGAACCCCACAAATAATTTCCCCAGTCTCCATGGACCTTTGGTCTCCAGTGTGGTAGGAGGAGAGAAGAGGCTGTCCGCTGCCCCTCACGTGCTCAGTTATAACTTGGAAACATAGCACCAAAATAAGGCAGATTAGACAATAGACAGGTTGGACATGTAGTAGAATGGTACTGAACTGCATTTTAGAAAAAAATCAGGTGTAACTCATATTTAGATATGAGCAAAATGTTTTTGGAATGATAGAACACAGAGGAAGAGAAAAGAAGGGAAGGAGGGAGGGAGGAAAATTTATTCTGCCCTTCCATAAATTTTGACTTCTATTGAATTAACCACCTACTGTAAACCTTTCACAAGGTGACTCTCTATCTGTATATGGAATCTCATAAAACTCTTTTCATCCTTATGGTATGTGTCTTCCTCAGTTTCGGGTCCATAGTGAGTGCAACTGGTAAAGTATAAAATTACACAATCACACAACAATTAAATATACATATAGGTAGCTACAACAATAAACTTCGTTATAAACAAACGAATGCACAGATATACATATATGTAGCAACAATAGTCAACTTCACTATAAATAATTAAATAAATCCCTTCTCACTCCCGCAGAGGGTATGAGTCTTCCTCATTCTTGAGTCCTCTACCAGACAGCTGGAGTTTGAAGGTTCTGTGCAGTATCTTAGCTGTTCCTAGCACTGCACTCTTCTGAACAGGGACTTCTGGTGTCATTCCTTGGATCTGTTGGAGCTACTCTCCCAGCTTAAGTGTCATAGCCCTGAGTGCTCCTATCACCATTATGACCACTTTGGCCTTTACCTTAGATCTACCGTCATAGGAGCATTCCATCAATTCCAGGTTCTTTTGTCTCGTCTATGTATAGCCCACTTATTATCAGATCCAGGTTCCCCAACATCAGATGCAGGTCTTGTTAATCCAAGTCAGCATCACTCTCTTTATTTGAGTCACTCTCAGAGGTAGGCAGGTGAAGCATTGGTCTTTGCCCAAAGGTCCCTACTGGTAAGATAGGTGCCAGCCGGAATTCTGACTCTGGTTTCCTGTATAAAAAAACAGTGCTCTAACCACTATGCTATCCAGCCACCCATGTATGTATGTGTATATACACACACACACACACAAACAAACACATATAAACACACACATATACTTTTTAATGTGTGAAAAACAAAGCAATATCCACATGGAGACTTATATAGGAAATTAAGAGATTAAAAATGTTTCTCAATAATATATCTGGTTTCCTTCCCCTCTCCATTTATGTTTGTAATAAACTCACTCTCATACAATTAGCCTCAATTGTTTTTATATCTTCTGAGGCAATAATATAGGCAGTCTGGGGAATACAGTAGTAATCCACATACCTGTGTTCATTTACCCAAATCACTATGGTTACAGTCAGGGCAAATTGTTTACTGTGAGGATCTTTGGAGCCCCTTTCCAGATACTAATGACCTTTCTGTTCATCCAATAACATCAACAAACCAAGGATGCTGCCCACACCATTAAAGCCAATTGCCTCTCAAGTTACTGAGGGACTTGTGCTTTTCCTCATTTATTTTCTCTCATCTGATGTAACTCACATGCCACTTTCTTGTCTTTAAAGAAGGGGAAAAACTGTGGATTATTGATTTGCTTCTGAACAGAAGACCAACCTAAAAGCCCCAATGAATTGTCACTCATTATTGAAATTACTGAACACTAATTAAACTGGCAGCTCAAATCCCAGCAGGCCACATTCATCTGAAGCTGAAATTCAGACACTTGGACAGTGGAAGAGGGAAAGCGTTAGCAAGCACTGGGATTGTAATAAGCTTTGCATTAATTTTCTGTTTCTTAAAGGCACACAGAGCTGCACATCTGACATGTTATCTCAGAAAAAAGAAATCACAAAGCATCTCTTCCTACCTTTATTTCAGATCTTACGTTTCCAAAGCTGGTGCTTTTCACTGTAATAAACCACCAAAACAAGCAAACAAAATGGAAGAAACGAAACCAATGCGGCATTAGCATAGGCTAATAATTAATACCAACGCAAAGGCTCTAGCAAAGAGAGCAAAACAGAACTTAAAATTCAAATTGGGTAGGTGGAAGGAAACTGAGTCAGAATATATACATAATCACATCATTTGGGTAGAACTTCTCAAGCAATAATAAATGCTAAAGATCATTTAGAATTCATACAGCCCAATTTAGAAAAAATAATCTTTGGCCCATTTCCACAGGATGCTCAAACTACCTATAAATTATGCATGTCTGCAGCTAATCAATGGCCTTACACCCTCTCTCCCACCCCCACCCCCACATCCATACACTTTCTGAGCAGCAACTCTTCATTTGTTCAACTTCAAAGAGGCAGAGCAAGAGGAAAAATGGGCTACTTGAAGTGCACAATACTCCATCTGAAACCGGATAAGGGGAAAAGCCAAGGAAAACATAGACGAACCGGTGAGACAAGCCATATCTACTATATCTTAAGTTTATGTGGAAGTGAACATCATTAAAAAAAAAATCCTTGAATTTTACAAGTACAAAACTTAGAATCTGTTACTATTTCAAACCAACGTTTTTTTATGGAACTGGCATACTCCAGAATTGAATAGTTGTAGGATAAGCTGTTGGTCAATGTGTACCAAGTTTAATACATTCTAATCATTAAAAGTTTCTGTTCAGCAAAACCACCAAGTTGTACAGGTAGCCCTCAACTTACAACAGTTCATTTAGTGACCGAAGTTACAAGGGCACTGAAAAAGGTCACTTATGATCATTTTTCACACTTGCAGCATCCCCATGGTCATATGATCAAAATTCAGACGTTTGTCAACTGATTCATATTTATGACGGTTGCAGTGTCCCCAGTTATGTGATCCTCTTTTGTGACCTTCTGACAATCAAAGTCAATGGAGAAGCCAGATTCACTTAACAACTGTGTTAATTTAACAACTGCTGTGATTCACTTAACAACTGGGGCAAGGAAGGTCATAAAATGGGGCAAAACTCACCATTCAGAAAACTAAAAAATATTCTGAAAGTTTTGGTGTTTAACGTGCAATGGAGGGGTTATGTGATCCTCCCCAGCTTTTTTGATCCTGAGAAGTGCTTTGGGGCTGGATCTGATCCCACATAATACACACACACAAACACACACACACACACACATATAAATACACATGGTGGGGGAAATCTTTGTTATCTCTCCATCCAGTGATCCTGTTTTAATTGCTTCTTCTCTGTTGTTTTAGCCAGAATCTTCAACAGGAAAACTAGGATAAGAAATCCTATTTCACTCTGAGCAGTTCTGCTGGTGATAGTTGCTTCCTTCCTTCCTAAAGCCATGGTCTGCTCCTTGACATCTACATATAGGTTGATAATCTGAACACTGATAAAAAAAAGTTGGACTACCTTGGATGCAAATAGAGGGGGGAAGCACTGTATTTGACCCCATGGGCTATGGGCTGCCCATTTAGGATCTGAATAGGCAGCTTACTGTTTCTATATATAACTTAATCATACAGGTTGTCCTAATGGTGTAGAATATTTTTTATTTATTTGTATTTTGCTTTAGGCCCATATTGAATCTTATATGCTTAGAGATCACCTACATAGTTATTTATAATTTGTAATATTTTGCTTCCATTATTGCTGCATATTATAAATGTTACTATAAACCTGAGCCCCAGTGATATATAGTGGTTACTGTACTAGACTAGGAATGTGGGGATACTCCAATTTTCTTTGAGGCACGGATGCCATCTTGGTCCTTCCCAATCCAAATTAGCATTGAGCCCTGTGACAGCTAAAAATGGATAAACTTCATTTTAAGAACTAATACAGTACAAACCAGGCAGACCTTGTAACTAAATGGGATAAATTATGAGGACAGTAAAAAGTGACTATAGAAATGTCAAAATCTTCTGATTATGTCAGCGAAATGTTCTATATTCTATAAGAACTGGCTGATGCAAAAATAGTATGGCAAAATTTGTGTTTAACATTGGTTTATGATGCTTGTGCAGAATTCAGAGAACTAAAATTAAATCATTTCTGGCTACCTTACCTGAATAAATACCTTCTTCTATCTGTCTATCTTCCTGCCTGCTAAACATCTTCAGAAGAAGCTCTGGGTGGAACAGCTATTATGGACAAGTACTGTATTGATTATCAGTGCAGGAGGCCAGATTTAGATCAAATTCTTCATGATTCAAATATGCCTATTTTCTATGTTGTGCTGCTGCTATTCCTCCTCCTCCTCCTCGATACATTTTTGTGTAGACAAGAGCTGAAGAAATTTTCCTGTTCAGGATCTGAAAAAAGCCTAATGTTCCAAATCTGCTCCAACAGGTCCTGCTCTTGTGAGCTACAAATGTAAATATCTGAGAGCCCTCTGGATCTTGAGATACAAATTCAAATCTGTCAGGCCCTGGTCCTCCATTTCAATATATTTCTCCTCCGACAAGCCTGTAAGAAGTAGTAGTACTATAAGGGTAAAATGCTAGTCCTCACTTACAGTTGATCTTTTTACTGCCAGATTAAGATTATAATCTTCTCAAGGAAAGGATTAGACTTTTAAATACTTTTTTTTAAATGATTTTTAAATTTTTGTACTATTGCAAAAGTATTTTGCATCTTGATTTAAAATTTCCAGATTCATGTTATATTTCAATATGTTTCTGCAATTTATGTGTTAACTTCAATTTTGTGAACTTTCCAGAAAGCATCAGCAATGGGCAATGCAGAAATGTAATGCAGTAAGTACAAAATACTTTAGCAGAAGTGTCATCGGGATGTAATGGAGATGGTACAAACACTTGCCAGATGTCCTGCATTGTTAAGCATGTTCCATATTTCAGAAAACCACATTTGCATAAAGGGTTGCAGAATTCTAGTTTCAATAATTGATCTTAAAGCCCTGGAGCTTTGAGTACATCCCAATAAGATATTAAAAAGTTTTACATGGCATTGTACAGTATGTAGAATATGTGACTGTTCAAGTTTCTCAAGCAATATAATCCTTAGTATAAGTGTCATACATAAATGTAGAACTAGGGAAGTCACTGAAGAGAAATTAATGCTTTATGTATTAATACACTTAATGCTTTAAATTTTGATCTATTTTGATCTAGACCTGATCAGAACAGTCTCTGTAGCAATTTTCAAAAACCTAGAAAATATTATTTCAGAATAAATATGATCCATTTATGCACAGAATGCATTATGTACACAAAATGATGTTTCATCATTAGAGGCAAATGCAGTCACCTTTGCATATTTTAAATGAGAGCTCTGAGTTAACAGAATCTATTATTCAAATGTTGAGTCCATCTATGGGGGGCAAGAAGGATGAAATGTTGCAAACTCTGTGACTGAATATATGCATCCAACACTGGGACACAAGTGCAAAAAGTTAGCATTTGCATTGTGATATCACAATGTATGTTTGTTATTTTTCATCATTAAAATATGTCATATTTCTGTGCGCTTAAAGATGAGAAGTCTAAAGGTCAGGTATAATTAATAATTTTGGATTTAGCTGCTTTTTGGTAACTATCTTTAATTGCAAAAATGTTTATATTAGTACTTTTGATATACTGCTTATGCAGAGTTAGCCAATTTTATTTGGTTGACTTAACCAATTTACAAAAAAAAGAGAACACATATAAAATACATATAATTATTTTAAAGTCATTTTTGCCCATAATGGTTTGGAGTTTTGTTAGTCTTTGTTATTCTTTATTTCCATTTTTTCAAAGTATTGAAAACAAATATTCATTTTTGAAAAATCACTTGTCCTAGAGTATTTTTGATGTAGATTAATGTCAGAGTCCTTATGTGACAACACAACTAAAATCCACAATTCAGATTCAAATCTTATTTCTGTGCATTCAACACTATCATTGTTTGTATCTTTACCAACATTTTCTTTGTATAAAAGCAATTATGGATTAGTGCCATAAAGCTGGGCTTACACACTTTTCTCAAGCACCATTTCCCCACTGAACTTTCCCCATCCCTTATAATTATTAGTGATTTTTTTATGGCATGTACAATATGAACAACTGTCTATTTGTTCCTCAGGAAATATGGCAGCTTGAAGAAAAACATTAAAAGTTCATTACCTTAATGCTTTTTTTTCACAGCATAATTCTTTTTCTCTTTCTTTTTTTAATGAAACAAAATTAATTCTGGGAAAGTTTATGGAACTCTCTTATTACGTATGCTGAACATCCTTGGTGTCAACCTTTCACTAGGTCACAGATTTAAATCCCAGTTCTTCAGACACTTAAACCAGTTATTGAGGTAGAATATTCTTGGACAGGTCTTGGATAATTAAGATCTATTCATAACAGACAAGAATGAAGCCATTTTTTTTTACAGATGATTTGCATATTACATACCTAAAAATTGAAGGCACTACAGGATTTAAATTTCAGGACTTTTCTGCCTACATTTCCAAGTCAATGGATATTTAGCCATTCTCTTGATCACCCTGGGAGGCACCTGATCTATGCTTACAAAATGAATCTCTCTAAGCAGGAAACATCTGTATTAAACACCCTCATGTCCCTTGAAATTCTAATGCTATTTGTAATGTATTGGCCACAACTGTTTTAAATAACTTGCTTAATGTCTGACCTACATTGCTGTATTGTTTAACAGTTGCTGTTACTGAAAGCCAGACTGGCTGTCTCCAAGCTGATGATGAGGTTTGGGGCGGGAAACTGTTACTTTAAATCTATTGGTTGCCACCTAGAGGCTAACTGTATAAATAGCTGTGCAGCAGCCTTTAGGGCTGCTTCTGTTCTGAGTTAATAAACTTGTTGTTTGAACACTCTGCCTCATTCAATGCCTAAAGAACCGAAGATATAACAGTGGCGATGAAGGTGGGATATGCTGCTTCATTGAGAGAGCTTGAAGTCACTAGGGGGTGAGGTCAGCACAGAGCCTGACAGGAACTATGTTCCCCCTCCCTCGGTCTGCCAGCAAGCCATGCTGGAGACCACCACGCCCTAAGGATCCGTCCTAGGGCCTACACAGAAGCCAGCAGCGCAAGGCATTGAACGAAGACACAAACCACCATGGTGAAGGTCGGGAAGTTCGAAGAATTCAATGTAACTCACCCGGAGAGATGGACATCCTACATCTCCCACGTCGAAAATTACCTCCACGCCAACCAGGTCGCCGAAGATGGATTGAAGGCCATGACACTCCTCTACGTGTGTGGCCCCACCTTCGACATTGCAGAGAACCTGGTCGCCCCAGCGCCGCTCGAGTCGGTCACCTACATGGACTTGAAAAAAAAGCTCCGAGACCACTTCGAGCCCACGTTATCCGTTATAGCGTGGAGGCACGCTTTTGAGCAGCGGGAGCAACAACCCGGCGAGTCTGCAACAGAATTCATTGCCGCTCTTCGTCAAACGTCCTGACTCTGCAATTTCATGGATTTGGAGGAGAGACTACGAGACCGCTTAGTCTGCGGACTCTGGAATCGAGAGCTCCAACAAAAACTGTTCGCTAAGGAGACTCTATCGCTACAAGAGGCCTTGAAGGAGGTCATGGCGGACGAAGCTGCCGGAGGGGCCGTTAAAGCGCTGCGGCCCTCCAAAAGTGCACCAAGCACCGAAGCCGTCCACCACGAGGACGCTGAGCGGATGGAAGATACCGACTCAGACTACAAAGTCGACCAGCTACAAAAGCACCTGGAGAAGGGACTGCAGCCAGCTGGGAAGGCAGTTCTGTTCCTTAAATGCATGGGCTGCGGAGGCCGCCATCAACGCAAGGATTGCCGATTCCAAACTGCAACGTGCCGGGCCTGTGGCAAGCCAGGCCACATCGCCGCTGTCTGCCGAGGTCATCAGAGGGACCACCCGAAAGAAGACGCATTCAGGAGAGGTACCGGGGCCCCGGGTCAACACCGAGTAGGGTTCTGCTCCAGCTGAAGGAGCGTATTCTGCACTGGTGCCCATCTCCCCCTAAAGCAGAAGCTTAGACTACAGGTCAAGCTTCAGGGAGTTCCATGCAAGATGGAACTGGACATGGGCTCAGCCATGTCCATCATTTCACAAGGAACATTCAGGCACCTATGTCATCGTAGCAACAGATGGGCCAAGCTCCGGCCGTCTAATCTACTACTCACAGACTTTCAAAACTCCCGAGTGGCGGTCAAAGGTGAAGCCACAATTCTGGTGGAATTCAAGGGGTTCAAGGGGCCACTAGATGTCATAGTGGTGGAAGGCCAATGCACGAGCCTCATAGGGCTTGATTGGTTTGATGCATTGGGCATTCAAGTAACCGGCATTCACCGAACACAAGCGGCAGATCTACCTGCAGTCTGCCAAGAGTTCGTGGATGTTTTCAGTTCTAGTCTAGGGGAGTACAAGGGTCCTCCGATCACCCTCAAGCTTGATCCTATGGTAACTCCAATACAGATCAAGCCTCATAGAGTGCCTTTCGCATTGAAACCCAAAATCGATGCAGAGCTGGATAAGCTAGTGGAACAAGGAGTATTGCAGCCTGTAGACAGTGTGGTGTGGGAGACCCCCATAGTAACGCCATTAAAGGCCAACGGGGAAGTGCGAATATGCGCTGACTATAAATGCACCCTCAACAGGGCACTTCAACAGCACGCGTACCCTGTGCCAGTTGTCAGGCATATTTTGGCATCATTGCAAGGAGGCTGCGTGTTCGCCAAATTAGATTTGGCACAGGCCTATCAACAACTGCCCATGGACGAGGCCACGGTGGTAGCCCAGACCATTGTCACCCATAGGGGGGCTTTTAAGGTTAAGCACCTACAGTTCAGGGTGAGTGTAGCCCCAGGGCTGTTCCAGGGAGTGATGGAGCGCACACTCAAGGGAATTCCAGAGGTTTGCCCCTACTTCGATGATGTCCTCATTGCCGGGGAATCGGTTGAGATTCTGGCTGAACGGCTTAAGGCCATCCTTCAGTGGTTCTGCGACGTGGGACTTAAACTAAAAAAAGAAAAGTGCAAGATTGGGGTAGAGTCAACCGAGTTCCTTGGTTTCCGCATCGATGCCGAAGGCATTCATCCAGCAGAATCCCAATTAAAAGCAATCCAGCAGGCCCCAAGGCTGAAGTCAAAGGGAGAGCTTCAGGCTTTCCTAGGCCTTTTGAATTTTTACCATGCCTTCCTCCCAAACAAGGCCGCAGTGGCAGAGCTGTTACACTGGCTCTTGGATAGACAAGCTCAGTGGCAGTGGACCAGTGTCCACGAGAGTAGCTTCCAAGCAGTCAAATCACTGCTGTTGTCGAACTCAGTTCTCACTCATTTCAATGAGCAGCTGCCTATCTGCATTGCGTGTGATGCATCCCCATATGGGGTTGGGGCTGTGTTAAGCCACTTAATGGCTGATGGGAGGCAGAAGCCCATTGCATATTACTCCAGGACCCTATCGTCCGCAGAGCGCAACTACGCGCGAATTGACAAGGAGGCTCTGGCCATTGTGGCCGGAGTTAAAAAGTTCCATGACTACTTGTATGGCCGCCAGTTCACGGTCTTCACAGACCACAAGCCACTCCTAGGGTTGTTCACCACAAACAAACAGACACCTCAGATTCTGTCTCCTCGAATGCTGAGGTGGTCTATCTTCCTGTCAGCCTACAGCTACAAGATGATTCACAAACTGGGCAAGGAAATGGGCCATGCAGATGGCCTGAGCAGGTTGCCCCTGCCACATGTGGAGCCAGCTCCAGCTGCACGCATCCTGGCTATCCAGGATTTGCCAGAATCTCCCCTTCACGCTGGGGACATAGCTGCTGAGACAGCATCTGACAAAACGCTGAGTCGTGTGCTAAACTGGGTACACACAGGATGGCTGGACAAATGTCCAGGGCCAGAATTTCAGAGTTTCTTCATGAGAAAAGATGAGCTTTCAGCTCATAAGGGGTGCATCCTTGGGGGAAGTAGGGACATAGTCCCCAGCTCTTTAAGGCCCAGGGTCCTACAATCTCTGCACAAGGGTAATCTGGGAATAGTCTGGATGAAGGCACTTGCAAGGAGCTACCTTTGGTGGCCAGGGCTAGATAAAGCCATCGAGGCCAAGTACATGGTTGCTACATGTGCCAGCAATCCAGACCGGAGATGCCGCAAGCCACTGTCCACCGAAGGGAGGACACACATACACCGTGGTCAAGAATCCACATCGATTTTGCCGGGCCCTTTCAGGGACAGCTGTTTCTAATAGTGGTAGATAGCTATTCTAAATGGTTAGAGGTCACACCAGTCCCTACTATGACTACTGCCAGGGCCATCCAGGAACTGCGCAGAATCTTTGCAACACACAGACTTCCAGACGTGTTGGTCTCTGACAATGGGGCTCAGTTTACCGCTTCTGAATTCCAGTCTTTCCTCAGGGCAAATCTAATACAGCACGCCACGTCGGCTCCCTTTCACCCGGCCTCGAACGGCCAAACGGAGCGCATGGTCCGCACAACCAAGGAATCACTAAAATGGATTGTCACAGGGAATTGGCACCACAGATTTTCTACTCTGCCAATGCACAACTCCCTGTACCGCCATGGGCAGAAGCCCTGCCAAACTCAGATGGGGCCGACGTTTGATCACCAAGCTGGACAGGCTGCACCCCGACTGGGTTGCCTCGGACTCTGCTCAGCCAAAGGTACCTCGGAATTTGCAAGTGGGTGACCGGGTTTGGACCCAGAATTATGGGCTTTGTGGGTGGCAGCCGTGGTTGTTAAGGTGTCAGGACCACTCTCTTATGAGGTGGTCCTGGAAGATGGGCGAGTCATTCACCGGCACATTGACCAGCTGCGTCGGAGCCTAGCAAACCAGTCGCTGGCTCAGGCCTCTCAAGAGGGCCGCACGCAAGGGCCGTGCGACAGCGGCCCAACAGAGGAGCTTGCACGCTCCAACAGAACTCTTACTCAAGGAGATGGGGAAAAGGCCGTAGGAGAGCTTCCCCCGGACAGACAGACAGTATCCGCTGAACAGGACCGGCAAACTGCGCTGAGGGACAGCCCTGCAGACTTTGCTGCACGATTGGACTTTGGTTTGGGCCGACCGGGACTGGCCAGCCAAAGGGACCCGAGTAAAAAAATGTCAGGAGCAAAGTTTTAAAAGCCACATCTCAGCCAGTAGCCTGGTAAATCTTCCCCTGAAACTTCTCAAACATTGACCTCAAATCTTCCTTCTAAATAATCTTTTTGCTTTTTATTCCACTTTTTCAGTAAAAAGTTAAGTAAGTAGAACTTTCAGTTCAGTGCTAGTTAAAAGAGTTTTGAATACAGACTCCAAAAATAGAAGAATACAAGTAAAAAAAAAAAGGTATAACTAAGAGTGGAGTTCTAAATTATGCATATGCTGAAGCAATTGTATGATTTTTTTTTCAGCCTGTACTGAATTCAATATAAATCTGCTATGTGAATATGCAATTGTGTAAATTGTCTCTGGATTTTCTCTCAGCCTGTGAATTTCTTTATGCATATGCTGCTACTGTGACATTTTAGCAAGGATAGATTTCCATGGACATCTGCCATATATGTAATGATCATGGTGCTGCAGTGTAGTTATACGCCATCATTTTATTGCAGCTAGGAGAGAAAGTAGTTACCAAGTCACAGTGCACTAATTCCAACCTTCCCTTTTGCAAGACATGTTCAAGGAGAAAATAATTTCCATATGTTGGTACTGCAACTTGCCTTTTATATGGGTCAAAGGGACATTCATTCCCCAAGGTCATGTTTGGTTTTCTTAAAAAAAAAAAAAATCTACATTCCATTAAAATCCTGGCGTCATCAGCAAAAGTACTACAATATAACACTATATTTTTATTCAGAGGAGTAAGCATTCAGCTTAGAATCTGTTTTTGTCAGAGATTTATTTCCTACATGACCAACCAGAATATTAATTCATCAATAAATATAAAGCAAACATACTGTATGTTTCAAGAGACAACTGGACTTTCTTTGTTCCTCCTTGAAGGCGTTCCGCTTTTCATGCAAAAAGCTTCTTCAGTTCTGAAGAAGTCCTTCAGTCAGAACTGAAGAAGCTTCTTGGAATGAGAAGAGAAACGTCTTCAAGGAAAAACAAAGAAAGTCCAGTTGCCTCTTGAAAAAGCACCTTTGGGGCAACCATGACCTGGACGACTGAGAATCTCCATAGACAAAGAACATATGGTTTTTAAGAATGTCAGCTTCTAGTAACTACAGCACTATGCCATCTGATAGAGTCTTATAACTATTTGATATGCTTATAGCAACGGCCAATTGTTTCAATGGACTAAACTAATCAGAAACACAGAAAAAAAATGCACTACTTCAAATATTACCTCGTTTGTTGACATACTGACAAATTACATAATATGATGTGGGGTTTAAAAGTTCCTCAAAGAAATGTCACCTGCAACCCAGCAAGACATGAAAAGCAAGCCACAATCTCCAATATTTTCTCTGTACTACTTCTGGATTAAATTATAAGCACTCTGTGAATGATCAACCATAAATTGTTTCAGCTAAGTCAAAACTGGAAGATTTTACAAGCTCCTTTAACCAGAAGCCAAAAAAAAAAAAAGCTGGGGAAATTTCGGAGTGCAGCATGACATGGAGGAGACCAAAGAATATGGCAAATACATAGATTACAAAACATTCACATCAGCTGTGAGGTGATCCTCTAACACAAAATCACCTAAATAAATATTTTTTTTAATCCAAAGAAATTTTGAGCAAATTTGTGGTTTCAACATGTTACAGCTGTAACTCTCTGGTAGACACATGCAAAGAGTAATGGTTCCAACTCCTGCAAGTCCCAGATGGGGCTTGAAAACTCTTATCTAAACGGGCATGTCCTATGATTAAAATTATACAGGTTTTCTTAATATTTCACTCAGAATACTTTCTAATCTTTTTAAACCAAAGTCTCTTTAAAAAGATCTTCTTGCTCTGAAATGACAGGAACTGCATCTAAAGGGAAGTAAACCCTCTAGAATTAAGCTATTATAAGGTGTCTACTCAGAACTGTCTCATATGCAGGCTAAACTAAGTTTTTGACTCATTTGACTTCCAAGACTCTCAGTTCAAGTGAGATATTAATTAGATTTTCTCAAACACACATTTACCATGGAATATACAGTTATGGTTGCAGCTGTTCGGGAAAAAAACATCTGGCTGAAAACCTATGCTATCATTACACTAAAATTTACAATATTCCTAAGTCTTTATACAGGAAGAATGATATTGTAACGGCCAACCAAATTTTATTCCAAAGAAAATCCTACATGCCTAGAGCCTAGGAATCCACATGAATCAAAACTCTGATAAAACTCTGGTTCTGAGTTATGTAACTGTAAACAATTACTTCTTCTTCTTGTGCCATATCCGTTATCGGACGTTGGCGATCATGTTGGCGATCCTGTTTTTATCAGCAGCCGCACGAAAAAGTGCTGCTGAGTTTTGTCCAAACCAGTCCCTTAGATTTTGAAGCCATGATGTTCTTCTTCTGCCTGGGCCTCGTTTGCCTTCAATCTTTCCCTGGAGGATTAAATGGAGTATGCCGTATTTTTCTGGGTGTTGCATCACATGTCCGAAATATTCTAACTTTCGTTTTTTAATTGTTTTGATGATTTCCCTTGGCTTTCCCAGGCGGCTTAAAACCTCATTTCTGATCTTGTCCACCCAGCTTATACGTAACAGCCGCCTGTAAATCCACATTTCAAATGCTTCTAGTCTCTTCAGGTGGCCTTCTGTCAGAGACCAACTCTCTACTCCATAGAGCAGGATAGAAAAAATATAGCATCTGACAAGCCTGATTTTCAGTCTTAGGCTTATGTTGTGACTGCAGAAGACCTTTTTCATTTTGAAGAATGCTGTTCGAGCTTTCTCTATCCTTGTCTTTACTTCAGCGGTCATGTCCCAGCTTTCATGTAAATTAGAACCGAGGTGCGTGATCCTTTCAACTTTTTCTAGTGGTATTCCTTCTGAATTTATTGGTGGTAAGTTAACGGTAAACAATTACACTGAAAATTAATTTGGTCCCGATTTCTGGCATAGAATCTCAGCCCTGTTTCCTATTCCACTCTCTAGTTCTAACTTTCCCTTTAGTTTTTTTAATAGGTGAATCTATACGCTATGGTTTCTACACCTTTAAGATTATTGAGGCCTACATTTGACTGGATAATTTGCTAATTTTCTTTGATTTAGAAAATGCATGAAAATTTAGATGTTACTTTTGTTACATATTTCTTTTAGCACATGCATTTTTAAAGCCTCTTGGAATTTTGGCTTAAAAAAAAAGCATAACGATGTAGCTCTAACAACTATATTTTCAGTATATGAGGTTTCTGTTATTGTAAACAAATCCCTAAAATTTGGAGAATGCAAAAACCGAAGAATATATTCTGGTTGCATTCTATTTCAAAAATTCAGGTTAGCATGGTCACCATTAAAATACAAACCATTATACCCTCTGTACTATCCATATTCTATTGACTTTCTGCACAATTTCCTAATCCCATTTCCTCACTCAGTTTAGACTGCTGGTCATAGATCAAACGGGAAATAAGACAGTCTGGAGTTTTCAAACCAATCTGTGGTTGTATGGAGAATAAGAAAGTCAAACAGTGACCACAGTAGGCTATGCTTCAGAAATAAATATAAAATCTCTCTAGTGACTATATGGACATGTTCTTATTTTTTCTTTACAGCAGTATAAAAATAGTTTTCCTACTTTGGATTTTTTTCCCCGTGTTTTTCTGTCTAAATTCTAATTATGGACCTTCTTGGTGGATTCCTACCCAAGGCTACTAGACTTGCAATTCCTGGCTTTTGCACACCTTTGCATAGTGTGCCAGTTACACCTGTTCCTATATCAGGAGAGTCTACTCAAGATCACCCATGCCCTGGTCACCTCCAGGTTAGACTATTTTTTTATTTAGATAGATATTTATATGGCCACCCACTCATTCTCAGTGACTCCAAGCAGCTTACAAAAAATAATAATAAAAAAACAATTTATAAGCAGTAAAAATAATACCCCCCCCCCCATATTGCAATGCACTATATGTGGGGCTGCCCTTAAAGAGTATCCAGAAACTGCTACAAAATACAGGAATGCAAGCAGTTATGTGCATTTCTGATTAAACACACATTATACCTCTGCTTTCTGAGCTGCATTGGTTAACAGCTGGTTTACAGATCTAATTCAAGGTGCTGGTGCTGGTGTTGACTTTTAAAGCTCTTCATAGCATGGGACCTTTAAAGTATTTCATGGAATGGGACCAGGTTATTTGTGGGACCTCCTCTTCCCAATTTCATCTGATCATTCTATCAGAGCCAGCAGAAAGGGCATGTTATAGGTCCTGTCCAGAGAGCTACATTTGGTGGGTCCTAGGCAGGGGGCCTTTTCTGCTGTGGGACCTCACTGTGGAATTTTCTCCTCTCCAAGTTGAGGTTGACCTTGTCACCGTTGAGCTTCCAGAATTGCCTCAGGACCTGGTTATGCCAGCAGGCTTGGAGATCCCAGGAGAACTAATGAGGTGACTCCACTATTTTGAAAACTCTTTCCTCCATTACTCTTTGTTTTAACTTGATTTTTGTACTTTTAATGTATTAATTAACTGCTTTAGCTCTGTTGCATGCCACCTAAAGCTGCTTGTATAGCTGCTAAAGAAGCTATACAAATTGGTGAAAGAAAGAAAGAAAGAAAGAAAGAAAGAAAGAAAGAAAGAAAGAAAGAAAGAAAGAAAGAAAGAAAGAAAGAAAGAAAGAAAGAAAGAAAGAAAGGCAAGTGCCTAGTTAGTATTGCACAAGAGTTATTTTTCTTTATCTTCTGCATGTCTCTGGAAATTTATATCTTCCATCCATGCTTAGTTGTTCTGTGATTTATTCAAAGTGGCATTTCTCTACATCAGCCTGTTTTCAGATAGGAGCAAACCAATTATCATCCTAGGAGTTGCTCAGTCTTAATATTGTCCTACATACTTTTCCATGGGAGATCACTTTTTTAAATTACTACCAGGGATTTGAAACAAACCTCCATTTATATATTTATTTTTTCTCACAGAACTATCTAAGATTAAAAAAAGATTTGTATTTTTTTTCTTATTTTTAATATTATTGGTTTTAACTGATACTTTATCCTACTAATTCCCCAAAGGAGGAGAACTTGTTTCTCTAGTCACATACCTCAAAACTACAAAAGGCCTATAAAGAGCTATATAATTTATTTCATTCTTTCACCTTTTTTTCTTTTTTTCACAAGTTATGCAATAAGCTATGGAGTCCTATCTGTTTCACACACCAGTACTAAGGAGAATATGACAGAGAAAGGCATCCTGCAAGAAAAAAAATGGAACCAGTGATAGCCACCAAGCAGCTACAGAAGGTCTGTGAAAAGGACTTTGGGAAAAGAAGGGTTGATATATCCCACCTTTCGCTCTGTGAGTTTAGTCCTGCCATTACAAAAATGTAGATTGATTCCAAAAGTCAGGGTATGTAATAGCACATGTAGAATATTTACCTTGGGTACCAACTCATATCTATCCATTCTCAAAAAGTCAGCTAAATATAACACATATTGTGTGAATTAAGCTTAAATGTTAATTACATTATATAATTATTTTTGCCTGGAAAACAATGTACAGGTGAGGCACTAATACTTTCCTTCATGCTGCATGAGAACAAAATCAAATGGCAACTTAATTTCCAGGGATAATAATTTGTCTAATGAGCTATAGGGAACTTCAGAAAGGGGATATTGATATTCTAGTCTTTATATTAATAAACAATGTTTAAAAAGAACACAGCACTTCAGGTTCCAGGTTTAGGAGAACATCATGTTCCTCTTTTAATAACTCTCAGCTTAACCTAGTACACTCTATCTATCTATAGATAGACAGCTAGATATATAGAGATAGAGATACAGATAGAGATACAAATAGAGAGATACAGATAGAGATACATAAGTCTATTATTATTATTAAAATAAAATACATGTTCAGTTTAAAACTAGACAAATCAGAAAAGCAGCCATGATTTCCTTGAAGACTGGGTGGGATATCAATTTAGCATGCACCTATACAGCCCCAAAACCACTAAACTATATGTTATCAACGGCCACACTCACCTCTGAAAAATAAGGAACAATGCATATAAAAAGGGTACTTCTACAATTTAGAAAACATAGACATGTTTG